>PVKS010015950.1:0-39430 GCA_004027875.1 Aplodontia rufa
TACCCCCTCTCCTTGGCCCCTCCCACTCCCACCTCCCCATGCCCATGGGCCCCTCCTCTCCCTGACCTCCACCCCCAGGTCTAGCAACACTCCCTCTCCCACCTTCCCACCAGGTCCTTAGGCAAGCTCCCGCTCAGAGCAGATGCCTAATGAACAGGTTTATTAGTTGATGGGGGGCTTCTTCCTATCAGGAGTCCACAGCTCTTTCTTCCCCGCACACATTTGTTCCTTGTTCTTAATTGATTGGAAGAAGAGACTCTTTCCTGGTGAAGTTAATCCCTCTACATGTTCTCAGCTTTTCCTTTGTCTCCCACACCTCTCAAGGACTTTAATCCCTAATTAGCCCCACTCTTGAGTGTGTTTGAGCAAGCGGCTTCTTGGTGTTTGAAAGGGAGGTGTGAAGGCTTAATCCTGAGCACAAGTCCTTTACCCCCACATCTTTTCTGCAGCTGCTACCCAGGATCTGCCCTTGGCTCTCACTCTGAAGTCCCCTCACCCTCTGTCCCACTCAGGCCCTTGGGTCCCTGGCCTGGAGGAGCCGCTCAGTGCTGGGCCCTTTGGAGGCATGCTCTTTTTCCAGTCCCAGCTGCCCCCACTGCTGTAGCCAGGCTCCTTGGCTGGGCAGTTCCATCTCTTCTCAGCCCTGTAGGGTCCATTTGTAACATGAGGACACGCAGACAGCTCCCGAGTTACTGATGTGTATTTTTCCTTAAGTCAGGGAAGGCTGAACTCAGCTGCAGAAGCAAACCCAAGTCCGGGTGTTAACCCCCTGAAGACCGGAACACGCCATCCGTTCAGGGCCATCCCTTTCCAATCGTTCAGCCACATCGCCTGTGACAATGGCCTCCAATTTGTCACAGCTGTGAAGACAGGACTGGATGGCCCAGCAAGAGGTTTCAAGGGTCAAGGCAAAAAGTGCTGTTAGGAGCAGGGCTGTACTCCCAGATTCCTCTGCTGAGGCCTGCACCCCAGGTACATCAGAACGTGACTATTTGGAGACAGGGGTTTGAGAGAGGTAATGAAGGTAGAATGAGGTCATGGGGTGGGCCCTGCTCCACGATGGCTGGGGTCCTTGTGAGGAGAGCTGAGAACGCAGACGCAGTGTGAGGACGCAGGAGAAGACGCCCTCGGCACGGAGGGTCCTCAGGAGGAACCACCCTGCCCACACCTTGCCCTGGGAATTATGGCCTTTACAACCGTGAGAAAATGCCTCTGGGCTGCAGCACCACGTCACAGCGCCCGAGCCCAGGCCCACAGTGTCCACGCCAGTCCTCACACCCTGGTGGCCAGAACTCAGGCACGTGACACAGCTGCTCTCTCGAGTCCTGGAAATGATGTCTTCAGTGTGCCCTGGAAGGGGAGTCACTGTGCAGACCCTCAGCCTCACCCCTGCCATAAATCCCACTGATCGAGGCCCCCTTCCACCCAGGAGGAACCTGCGTTTTAGACTGGATGTGTTCAAGAGCAAGGTCACCTTCTCCAGGAACATGTCCCTCCCTTGCTGTGTGTGATGCCACTGTGCAGTGGCTGGGCTGTCCTGTCCTTCTCCCTGTTCCAGCCCGTCACCAAGATGGGCTCAGCCCCTACCCACTCGCTTCCACCCGGAAGAAACTCCTTGTGGTAGCACCTGCTTCCCAGCAGCCCCCATCCACAGCCCATCTGGAGGGAGAAGCTTCCCCAGCAGAGCCCCTGGGGAAGGGGCTGGCAGTGACCAGTTGAGCACACTTCCTCCTCTTTCAGGGACCGTCCTGTGCCTGACGTTGCCCCTGGCCTGTGAGGACAGAGCAGCACAATTTAACAACAGGCATTGGATTTCTTCACAGTCCTGGGGGCTGGACGTTCGGAAGCTGGCAGGCTTGTCCCCAAGACCTCTCTTCCACTGTCCTGTCATTGCATCCTGTCCATGCGCACACTCCTGGAGGACAGCAGTCAGATGGGTCACAGCCTCACCCTCATCACCATCTTGAACCTCCATAAAAGCCCCACTTCTAAATACCGCTACGTGGAGGGTTAGCGCCTCGATGCATGGCGTATGGCCCCGTGAGGATGACACCAGTTTGTGGCACAAAGCATGTGCCTGCTGTCGGTGCTCGCCTACCCCATACAGGGGAGGCTGCAGATGCCTTCCTGGACTCGAGACCAGATGGTCCTGATTCCACTGTGACCTGCTAACAAACTCTGGGTCTCGCTGGCTGGCAAAGAGGAAAGGGTCCTCCGTGCACAGTGAGGGTGACAGTGGCTGGGTCTCAGCTCTCTTCTCCACATTCCCTCTCTCACCTGGGAGCAGCTCCCCAGGCTAAACCAGGTGATGGGCCTTGGAGCTCCCACCTGAGTGTGATTGGCATGGTTTCTTCCATCTTGCCAGCCAAAGCAAGTCACAGGACCAGCCCTGGCGGGAGTGGGGTGCTCACGGTTCATCCTGTGCAAAGGGGTCTCTGGGGAGCTGCGGAGCAATGGGCCCCAGGGGCGGGGCCACCAGAACTTTCGATAAGTAATTCAGGCCACCCAAACCCTACGTCTGTGGCCTTAGCAGCTTGAACTCGGAAAACAATCAGATAAACAAACAAGATGTGGCAAGGGGAGCAAGAGAGCAGGAATCCAGGGAAGACCTATGCGATTTTACCCTCAGAGAATCAACTAATAAATACCTAAACAAGCAGCAAAACCATTTATTGCTTCACAGCTGAAGCAATGCTTTAAATTTCCTATTAAACAAGTAAATATTCCAGAAAACAGTCTAACCAAGAGGTGGAGGTCGTCTGGGGGACATGGAGAGGATGTGGGGGTCAGTGGAGTGACAGCTCAGAGCCACCACTGCAGGTGGGGTCCCAGCTTCAGGAAGGTCCCTGAAGCCACAGGTGGCATGGATGAGGTCACTTCTCACAGTGAGCATTTCCAGGAAGAGCAGGCGGGGCCCACACCCACTGTCCCCTCCACAGGGCAGGGATCGGTACACTCTCTGTTACAGCTGCTATTTGATGGTGCAGAACGGGAAGGGGAGGAAGCCTGAACCTGAAGCCAAGTGCCTTGAACAGCTTCCTCACAGCACCCCTGTTTAGCAGCTGCCTGTGATTTAACGTTCAAATGCACAGGCCAGTGACCTCCCCAAACAAGGGCGGCCTGATCCAGTTGGTTGGGGGGGCGGGGGATGCACAAAGCCCAGGAGACCAGAAGCCAGACAATTCATGGCAGGTGGGACACGATGTCACGGAGGCCACAGTGTGTGCCAGGGACCTGCTTTGCAGCCTGGGGTGCAGGCAGTAGGGCACCGCACGGTGGGTGCAGGCATGATCCCATTGGCATTATTTATAAAAATACTGGTTTGCGCTTACTGAGCATGTGCCCTGCGCCTGGCATGGTGGAGCCACTGGGCACCCACAACCTTGAGTCAGCTCAGGAAGCAGGCTTCAGTGTCTTCCCCGTTTTCTAGGGGAGGACATTGCAAAGCAGGGAAGCCAGCACTGGATTTTAATCACTCCCCAATACGTTGACAGTAAAACAAAGTGTCCCTTCGAATGTGGGATTGCTCCGCATGTTATTGCCAAGGCAGGCTTCCGAATTCCCCAGTCCCTGAGTCTGTGAGCCCACACGGTGAAGGGGGCTTTGGAGGTGTGATTATGAGGAGGGACCTGATAATAGGCTTTGTTCTGAATTGCTTCTGTGGGGTTGATCCAATCACCTGTCCTCAGAAGAGGTGATGGTTTTGACTGGAGGATGAGGCCAGCAGAAGTCAGCAAAACAAGAGGTCGCAAGGACCCCAAATGAGAAGGGCCTGAGGTAGCTCTGCTGACTCTGAGAAGTAGGGCGCTGTGTGAGGACCGCAGAGACACTCAGAGATGATGGCCGAAGCTGGCAAGGAGCCAGCACCCCACCAGCAAGGAGCTGGAGTCTGGGCAACCTGAGGGAGCCTGGAAGCAGGTCCTTCTGAGCATCCAGCCACCCTGGTTTCAGTGCTCTGAGACCCAGATCAGGGGAAGCAGCAGGCAAGTCCTGGACTGCAGAACTGCGTGATTATAAATATGCCTTGTTTTAAGCCACCAAATTTGCCATCGTTCGTGACCCTAGCAAGCTGCTTGCAGCCTGTTGCCCGCCCTGCCCTTCAGCATCTTCCCGCTCACAGAGGACACAGCTCTCCTGCTGAAGGAGCCTCCTGCGGGGGCCCTGCATCTGCCCCCTGCCCATCTCTCCGTGGGTGGGTTTAATTCTTTGGTGAATGGTCAGCAAGCCCGTGACAGCCACTGATCGAAAGTTCTCTTCTCGATTCCAGCTTTTACTAGAAATAAGACTGGCATAGTTATTTTCCCGTGCCTGACTTTGACTTCCGACTCTCAACTGATTCAGTATGCAGGAAAATAGGAGATGTTTATTTTCCCTCTAAAACCCCAACACATGGGTCTGATCATATCATTCCCGTTTGTTTTGTGCTCCATTCAAACTCCTTGTCATAGCTTTAAGGGCCCTTCAGGACCTGATGTCACGTAACTCCATCCCAGAACCATCTAGGAGAGAAGAGACGCCAGCCACGATATCAAAGTCAGGACCTAGTGACATGTATCCGCATCCCAGCCCCATTCAGGAGAGAGGAGACGCCAGCCACCGTATCACCTTCAGGACCTGGTGCCACATATCTCCATCCCAGCCCAGCCCCATTCAGGAGAGAGGAGACGCCAGCCACCGTATCACCTTCAGGACCTGGTGCCACATATCTCCAACCCATTCCGTCTAGGAGAGAGGAGACGCTAGCCACCATATCACCTTCAGGACCTGGTGCCACATATCTCCAACCCATTCCGTCTAGGAGAGAGGAGACGCTAGCCACCGTATCACCTTCAGGACCTGGTGCCACGTAACTCCACCCTAGCCCCAACCAGGAGAGAGGAGACGCCAGCCACAATATTATTTAAAATTGTCTAATGTGCATGGTGAGAAAGCAACAGGAAACAGACATGCTACTCTAATAGTGGGCCTTCTTTATCCCAGTACATCTGATTGTCGTTTCAACCTGAAAGTTTAGAACTCACTCATGAGATCTGGTCCGTGTTCCCCTTTCCCTTGCCCTGGCTTTGCAGTGGTGTGCAGGTGACAGCTAAGGAGCACCTCCATCGAGTCCATACTGCATCTCAGGTAGTGCAGTCCAACCTCATCTCCGCCTTCCCCACCCGCAGCCTCCGTTCTCCAACAAAACCCAGGCTTCTGATTCCCCATGTTCTTTTCTCTCTTCTGACTCTGTTGCCTGGGTTGGGAACATTCTCCACCTCCGGGGACGTCCTACCAATGAGTACACCTGGCTTCCTCTGGAAGGTTCTCCTTGGCTCCCTAAGCTGGCTCACTGTCTCAGAGCCCAGAGCATCCCTGAAGCAGTCTCCCCTTCTCCACGCTCTATAACCTCAGTCACCGTGGGTCAACTATGCCCCAAAATACAGTGGAATAAGGTAGACAACAGGTAGACAGATGGACAGAAGACAGATAAGATAGATGATAGATAAGACAGGTCCATGAGGTGATAGCTAGACAGATAAGATAGGTAATAGCTGGCTATACAGATAGATAAATAGGCAGATAGGCAGATAAGCTCGCTAGATAGAGCAGATAGGTAGGTAGATAAGACAGATGATAGACAAGTAGAGAGATGATTGACAGGTAGGTAGGTAGAGGACTGATAGCTGTTAGGTAGGGAGATAGGTAGATAAACAGATGATAGACAATGGTGAACAGATGGTGGATAGACAGACGGCTTGGCGGACACCACATCCAGGTGACTTTCATTTTGCTGTCACCATTGCCCCACTTCCTCATTGTCACTTCCTGTTGCCTAGTCTATGAATTAAACCTCATCTCGGGA
This sequence comes from Aplodontia rufa, assembly GCA_004027875.1. Classification (NCBI taxonomy): domain Eukaryota; kingdom Metazoa; phylum Chordata; class Mammalia; order Rodentia; family Aplodontiidae; genus Aplodontia; species Aplodontia rufa. The sequence goes on from PVKS010015950.1 coordinate 5,843, forward strand.
GCACACGCATGGAATAAACATTATTAATTTCCTCAGGTTGGGTGTTCTCTGTGACTTCAGGCTCTCTCAGAGGTGTTGGAACGAATCCCCTGCGGGTAAGGTGAGGGTACTGTGACCCCATTTTTGTGGGGTTTGTGAAGTTTTGCGTTTATAGGAGGTCTCCACTTGTGTTTAACAACAGAAGGTAACAAAAGGAGTTCATTTCTGATGAAGCTCCAAGAAATCACCAAAATCAATATTTTCTCATCAAAGAGAGATCCCAACAAACTCCCAGTAAACCCTAAAAGAGCTGAACTCCAGGGGGTTGGACCCTCGCTGAAGGAGAGGCCATTGATTAGTTTTACAGACTGGAATGAGCCACCCTTCAGCAGGTGGAAAGATAGTCCCTTTCCCATCAGGTCCCACGATGACTCTGGTGACTATTTGCTGGCTTGGACAGGAGCTTCTGATATTTTGTTATTTTGAGCAAGGATGCTACCAATTTTACCCCTAGAGAAGGTCATCGGTCATTGGCAAAGGTGAACTTCCAAAGCAGCTCAGCTCAGGACCACTCCCATCCCTGTCTGCGAAGAGCCTTGGTCCCCAGCTAAACACCCAGGTGTGAGAGGCACGGTCCCTTCTCCCCACCTGCCACTCTCCGCAGCCTGAATTCAAAGGCTGTGCAAGGTCATCAGGAGGTGAGGAACATCAGCCAGGTTGGGCTGCCTGCCCGTCCTGCACTGGCAGCTGGGAATCAGAGTCACAGGTTTGTTTTGTGAAGTGAGCCCAGGGAGGTGGACAGGGGCTGCCGGTGAAATCTGACAGCTAGGAGCCACTGTTGTGGAGTGGTGTGTTGCTGCAGATAAGCCCGCTTTGAATAGAAGCGTTCACAGCATGTGATAAAAATCCACAGGGCACAGTGGTCCTGGGACTGCTCCCTGCAGCCCCAAGGACAGAAACACAGCAGCCAGGGACACAGCGATTTGTTTAAAGGTGGTAATTGTTATCTCCAATCCCGACTTCAAGTTACGTTTTTGATTAATGTCCTTTCTCTGCATGGCAAGATGACACTGAAGGCTCATTCTTTTGCAGGGGAAAAATATATGTCTCCACGGAAAGCCCAGAGTCGCCTGTAGCACGTCCTTCCGGGTTCATCAGATCCAGCCCTGGCCATTATCTTCCCGCTGTTTTAGAAGCCTTTGCAAATTGTGGGTGACTGGCAGGTAAATTCCGCTGTACCTGGCAGTGACTGAAATTGACTTCCTCCTCCTCTGAAGAAAGCAGTTCCGTGTCTGTGTGCCACAGATCTCCACTTCCTCAGGACATGAATTGGTGCTGTTTTGACTTTTCCTCAGCAGGGGTTCACGTCTCTATTGGTATAATTACAGGGTGTGCTGTTATTTTTTGAATCACCTTTTAACTCCTTCCGCAAGCATTTGTTGAACAGCAGTTTGAGTATTGAGGAACCTGGCAGGCATGCGCTGGGAATGGAGCTGAAGGGTACGGCCCTGCTCTGGAATCAATGACGTCCCCACCTGGGAGACAGGAGGACAAAGGCAGCCAATCGCTCTAATAGCCTCTGCAGCCCTGGGAGCTCTGCCCTGGCCAACGCTGGGCTTGTGTTCTGACTCCATCGCGTCCCTGCTGGTTGAGGTGGCCATGGTTTATATCACCCTGGCCATCTGGATGCCACATCAGTCCATGTCACTCTCTAATGGTGAATTTATGGTGGAGGGAAGCAGGGCGCACGCACGGTAGACATTTCGGGAAATCCAGCGGAGCCTAGAAAAGAAAACACTCTCCGTGAAAGTCTCCCGAACTCTTGCCACCTATTCCAGCCATCGTCCACCCCCAGAGGATGGTCCCAGGCCTGCTTCCAACCCCAGCTCCGCCACTCTCAGCCACACCAGTCTCAGAGGTGAATCCCGCTGACCCAGTGGTGACACCTGGGGCCCCAGGGCCAGGGGACAGTTGGGGCTTCAGGTCCAGGCCTTTCTTCCCATGACGCAGTTGAGCACTCTCTCTTCTGGGGCCCCCTCTTCCTCTGGGGGCTTCCTCTCTGTGTCTAGCTGAGATGCCCTCATCCTTCCCCACCTTCTTCCAGCCTTCAGCTGGCTCTTTCCTCTTCTCTCCGCCCAGCGACCAGCTTGCTGTTCCCCATGTAAGGAGAGAGACTAAATGAAGGAAATGAGAGGCGAGCAGGCGGCTCGACTGTGACAGATTGGAGGGGCCCAGTGCAGTCTGGGACCCCCCTGCCACTTCCACCTGGAGTAGACATGGAGGGAATGAGGGCGGAGGGGCCAAAGTGCGAGTCTTCTGGTTAAACTGGGTTTTTCAGGAGCTGGGGATTAAGCTGAGATTCTCAGTAGGGTGGGGATCCTCTGATCAGGGCCTCCGGTCTGAGTTGTAGATTTAGAAACAGTGCGAGGGCGTTTGCTGCCTGGCTGAGTGACCTCTGGTAATTTTCCACATCCGTCAGCCCAGAGCTCAGTTCAAGTCTTCTCCTTCCCTGGAGCCTCCTCACTCCTCACCCGGCCACATCTCCGCTTAGCTCTTAGCAGTGCTGTCAAAACGACTTTGCCTCAGCAGCCACAGGTCCTTGAAAAGGCCCCAAAGACTCCCCAGCTCCTCCCCTGGGATGCAGGTCCACCCTGCTCACCCCAACCCCTCCCCTGGGATGCACGTCCTCCCTGCTCACCCACAGCCCTTCCCCTTGCTCACAGGTCCTCCCTGCTCACCCCCAGCCCCTCCCCTGGGATGCAGGTCCTCCTTGCTCACCCCCAGCCTGTCCCCTGGGATGCAGGTCCTCCCTGCTCACCCCCAGCCTGTCGCCTGGGACGCAGGTCCTCCCTGCTCCCAGCAGCACTCTGTGCATGCTGGTGTGTGTTGGGCTCTTGCTGCACAGCAAGTGCTTCTAGATGCTTCTCATGTCTTATTTGATTGATCCTCACAGCTACCCAAGGAGGCTGGAGCTATTCCAGACATAAACATTTTGTGTGTGGAAACTGAGGCCCACAGACAGGAAGTAACTTGTCCAAGGTGACAGAGCTCATACGAGGCCAAGTCAGGATTCAGAATCAGGTAGTCTTACCCCTAAACCTGCCATACTATGCTCACATAGCAGCCAGTCCCCCCAAGTATTTACCCGTGTCTCAGAAGCACCCCAACTCAGTGTGACCCCAACTCAATGTGACCCCAACTCATTGTCACCCCAACTCATTGTCTTCTCCTTCATTCTGCCCTCTTCCCATGTTTTGAAGGTCACTGAAATGCATCTCATCCATCCAGTGCATAACCCTGTCCTCATGTGGTGAACGCATCACCGCCTGTCTGGAGAAGGACATCATTATCATCCAGTGGATGACACCGTGTCTTAACCCATTTTCTGCTGCTATAAGAAAAACTCCAGAGGCCAGGTAACATGTAAAGAAAAGAAGTTGATTTAGCTCACAATTTTGGAAGCTGAAGCTCCAGTCTGAGAATGCTGCTATCATCATGTCAGCACCTGGTGAGGGCCTCTGGCCGCATTGCCACAGGGTGGCTGCTGTCGTGGTGGGACAGGAAGGATCACATGGTGAGATAGGCTGCTTACTCTGCATTACACCCCCTGCTCCCACCCCACTCTCCTACTCCGGGAGACTAGTGTCCTCACCATCTGGCCACCTTCAACCAGGCCCCTTCTGGAAGGTGCCACCCACAGCCCCTCCATGCTGGGGGTCAAGCTTGCTGCACAGGAACCTCTGGAGAATGCACTGAAGTCACATCTAAGTCCCAGCACCTGTTACCCATCCACCAAATGACAAGGTCCCACACCCAGGCGTCTCCGCTGCTCTCATCCAAGAGACAACACTGACCCTTGCCCTCGAGTGGCTAGGTCCCCCTCCAGTGAACAGTGCCATCACCTGTCAAACTGCGGCAGCGGGTGCACCTCCACTCCCGAGCCCCGCAGATGCGCCCCTCACACCTGCTAGGCTGACTCAGCACCCTCAGGGGCTCTGGGAGAAGTCTGGTCCCATCCTTCAGAGGGTGGCTCTAAGGTCAACACCGGTGGGTCTGCTCGCGGGGCTCAGGTCTGATCACATGCAGTGAGCAACTGGCCCTGTTCTACCTGTGGCCACCAGCTCCAGGAGCCCAGCTCCAGGACCGGAAGAACCCAATCACAGGCTGTGGGTCTTTCCATGTTAAGGGGTGATAGAAGTAAAGGGTGCGCCTCCTGGTTTTAACTAGTAGGCGACACCTCTGTGGGGAGAAACGGGCTCTGAGCAGCTTCCTGCAGGACGCTGAGCACCGCCGCGCAGGTGGAAGTCCCGGGGATTCTGCTCATCAGACACCTGAATGTGCAGAAAATAATTTCTCAAGTTCCACGGGCGTAAAAGTAGCAATTGTTTCTCTTTGTATGTCTGATTTTGAGGAGAAAAGCTGTTAGTATTCTGTTTATATAGAGCCCAAATTGTATAAATTGAAGGTTGAAAAACATTATTATTCTAATAACAGAGGCCTATTTTTGACCAAATTTTGTGAAACCATTGAAACACTTAGAAAGGGACTTGGTTCAAATGTTGTGAAATTGAAGTTAGTAAAATTTAGGAAGAAATTCAGCCCTGAGAAAATGAGGAAATGGTAGTGAATTCCAACGTCGCCATCAGGGACTTCCCCTCTCAGTCTGCGAGTGGCGGCTTGGTTGCTTCTGCTCTGGTTTGGGGCAGTGTGGAAGCACAGGGCTGCCTCGGGCAGGGGTGGGACATGACCCTGGCTTGGGCACAGCCAAGTTGCAGGTCTCCAGTAGCCCTATTCCATCCACCCAGCCCGTCTTCCCAACCAGCCAAATCTCACTAAAATCTTCACGAAGAGGCGGGAGGTGGAGACCCCCACCCCGCACCACAGGGATTTCCGAGCAGGCCCAGGTGATTCAGGTGGAGAGCAGGAGCAGTCCTGGTGTCCTTCTGCACAGTGGGTGACCCTTGCAGTGGCCTGGCACGCACACTCCCAGCAGAAGGAAGAGGATTCTGAACGTTCTCAGTGGATCTTGGCATGATGGATACGCTAACCACTGGGTTCCATCACACACCATCGTCCACCTTTCAAAACATCACACTGTGCCCTAAGAAAGTGAGTCAAGAAGCGAATTAGACCGGCTGTCCATGCAAGGCCCCTCTTCTGGTGGCCGCCTCTCTACTCCTGTGGCTGGCTCCCGGAGCCTTCCGTCCAGATCCTTCTTTGCCTCCTTCTCTCCTCTCCCTGCTCTTCTCTCTCCACCTGCTCTGTCTCTGCCCTTCTCTGTGTCTCTCTCCCTGCCTAGCTGTCTGTCCTCCCTCCTCCCCTCTCTCTGTAGATCTCTCTCCCTCCCTCTCTTTTTCTCCCTAGCCCCTCCCTGTCTTTCTCCCGTTATCTGTCTCTTGTCGTCTCTTTCTCCCTCTGTCTCTCTCACCCCCACGTCTCTCTCTCTTTCTGTCTCCCCACCCTGCTTCTCTCTCTCTCTCCATCTCTTTCTCCGCCTCCCCCTGGCTTCATTCTCTCTTGGTCTCTTTCTGTGCCTCTGTCTCTCTCCCCCATCTCTCTCCTTGTCTCTGTCCCTGTCTCTCTCCTTCCCTCTAGTGCAGAAGCCTGCGGCTCCTTGGATTCTCTTTTGCACCCCGCTCATCTTGTGACACCGGAGGCCACCCAGACGTGACTATTTACTGTAAGCAAACGTGCCTCCTCGTGGAAGAGCCACCTGCAAATGACAATCTCAGTCTGCTCTGCGCCCACCGTACCTGCTGGCTGTTTGAAAGGAGGCGTGCGACACCTCTGTGTCAAAGGTGAATCCCGAATGTTCTCATCCTCCTTCTGCGGAGTAAACAAAGCCAGAAGCATCACCCAGGAAGTGCTGGTGTTATGACTTAGACACGAGGTGACCCCAGAGGCTCCCGAGTGAGACGGTGTGAGAGTTGGGAGATGAAGCGATTGGGTTATGAGAGCCCTAACCTGATGGGTGCATTCATTCCCCCCTCGGGGTTACCAGGTGGTGACTGTGGCTGGAGGATCGGGTCCCTGGGGGCTGCCCTCTGGGGGTCTCATTTGCCCTGGCGAGCAGAGCTCTCTCGCCCAGCTTCCTGCTTGTCCTCCTCCACATTTGGTGTCGCGTTCCGCCTCACCTGGAGCCCAGGGCGATGGAGCCAGCTGTCTGGGGATGGAGACCTCTGGATCCGCGAGCCCCAGATGGACTTTTCCTCCTCTCTGTTCTTCCCGTTGGGGCTTTTGGTCACAGCGATGGAAAAGGTGGCTGATGCAGCTGGAGCAATGCCATCAAGCGTGACGAGGTATTCCTGGTGCTTTCCGTGCGATGCTTCCTGATGCGGCTTCTGCACAAGGTGGAACTTGCGGAAGGCTCCTGAACCCTTGCTGGGCTGTCCGCTGGTGCCTCGCAGCCTCCAGTTTTAAAAAAGAACCTGCCAATCAGTTAGCAAGAAGCGCCACCCTTGGTGTCTGCTCACTCTGGTTCCCCAGCCCGGTGAGGCGCCCCGGCGGGGCTTCAGCAAGATCCTTTAGGTCAGTGTGACCCAAGCCTCCTGCCTCTCATGCTTCCCGGCAGGAATTTTCCATGCAGACTTCCATCGCGTTCCTGCCCGAGCTGCGTTCAGAGAGAGCCCGGCCTAATTCCGCCACTGGAAACCACCAGCGCCCACCCGGCAGTCCTCACGCCTGCGCGACAGACCTCTCTGTGGTAACCATCTTTCTTCCTGTGCTTTAACGAGGTCGTTGAACATTTCTTTTCTGCTATCACGACACTGGGTGAGACATGGACGGAACCAACCTAAGTTCTTTATCGAGTGTAAAGCTGGGTGAGAAGTCCACAGGCTTCCACGGTGCTGTGGGACTGGACAGGAGCACGTCCAGGCTCCAGCTGCCCAGCCGGTGCAGTTGGTGCAATTGGTGATGCACTACGGAGGGTCGGGCGGGAGCAGATCAGTGCCCGGCTCATTCTGGGCTCCTTAGCAACGCACGGGGTCTCTAGGAAGTTCACTGTTGGCACCCAATGTCCCTGCACGCATGTTTGTCTTTACTAAGCTTCAGACTTCAGCATGTGTCTTGCAGCACTGCTGGGGTGGCCCTGAGCCACCCCGGTGTTCCGTAGAACACGGATGAAAAACAACGGTGGAACTCTTCCAGCACTGTGTAGCAAACGCAGGAATAGAACGGGAGCAGGTGTCTCTGTTTGTTTCCCTTCTCAGTGTTGTTAGATTTCACAGATGCGCCCATCTGACTGGGGTGAGGGCCTCTGCCGGGAGCTGTTCTCAGAGCCCTAGAAGCAGACGAAGAATCATTCAGACAGTGCTCCTGAGAACGTCACCCAGCGTCGCCCCTGGAGTGTGGTGTCTAGGTGACGAAGCTCTTCAGTGCCACCGGTCTGTCTGATGGAGTGAATGGTGTCAATGACAGCTCCTGAGCATGCGGTTCCCCACACACCTAAGCTACCTTCCTGCATGGGAGGCGGTTTTGTTAGGAATACGATCACCAACATTCACCCTGCCCTAATGACATGGCTGCCGGTTCCCAAGGAGACGCGGCGAGAAGGTGGCAGCCAACTTGACTTCCCCTATCTTTTACCCTTGGCCAAACTCCTTCTCCTCACTTTCAAGGTCACCTGGGCTGTGATGCCTGGCGTCACCTTCCTCCTTGTTTACACCTCTCTTGCTTCTTTCTCTGTTTTTCTTTTTTTTAAAGAGAGAAGGACAGTGAGAGAGAGAGAGAATCAATTTTCATTGAGATTTTCACGTGGCCTTCATTGCTCTGACACTTAGTTGTGTACGTGGTGCTGGGGTTTGAACCCGGGTCTTGGCACATGCCAGAGAAGTGCTATAACCGCTGAGCCACCGCTCCAGCCCCTTTCTCTACATCTTAAGAGGTCAACTAAAATTATTCCTGCCCATAATTTGATTCCCTGCATGTCATTTTTGTTCTTTTTTCTTTCCAGACTTAGTGTAATTGTGTTATTTTCATATTTTTTAAATTGGTAAATGTAGCTGAAAAGAGCAGATGAAAATACGAATGAGCAACTGCAAGATCTGTTATGACTCGACTATCCATTTACCCACTGCCCACTGCAGGGAATGGAATGTAACTTCACCAGCTTCCTGTTACTGTGACAAATCACCTGAGGAAAGTAACTTGAAGGATGAACAGTTAATTTTGGATACAGTTGCAGACATTTTGGTCCATAACCAGTTGGCCCCTGTCTTTAGGCCTCTAGTGAGTGAGAAAGCATATGGTGGAGGCCAGCAGAGAGCGGGCAAGGAAAAGAGCTGGCACGAGGTGGACCCTTCAAGAGTGCTGCTAATGACCTACTTCCTCCACCTCCTACAGTTTGCAACACCTTCCAGGAATCTCTTCCTTTATGAACCCATAAGTGGATTAATCCATCGTCTGGGTTGGAACTCGCATAACCTGATCGCCTCCCTGTAGCTCCACATCTGAACACTGCACTGGGGACCAAGACCTCAACACGAGCCTTTGGAGGACCTTCCCCATCCAAGCTCTAACACAATCAGGAACAAACTTCCCTCCCTGGAGGCTCTTTCTAGTCTCAATCCCTTGGATAGAATTTTCTTTGATCACCACATTACAAATTTTCTGTTAACCATGCCCTTGGTTACTCTGATGGTTTTCTTTGTGTGTTTGCTTTTGTTTTTACTATCTAGTTATTATTGGGTTTATTTTTGTCATGTCTGATGCTTTCTCCAGGTGGAGTGATAGTACGTGCTTCAACCTACATGCTTGCGTGATTTCAGCGCTGACTCACGTTGGTGTGTGTGGTCGCTCTTCATTCTTACTGCTGCAGTCAGCCGTGTGCTGCCAAAATTGGACAGTTGGTTCTCGAGAGGATGAAAGTTCTGACTGGCACCAAATACCTGTCTTCACAGTGTGAGTCCTGTACCACAGCCTATTTCAATCCCCGACGCCACCGCAGCAGAGCTGCAGGAAGCATTCACACTTGATTCTTGCTAGGGTGCATGAGCTGGCCCCAAGCTCACTCTGAGGCAGCATTTCACGTGGGAATGTCCGATTCGCTCGTCCATTCTTCAGTAGACGGATGCTTGGGTCATCCCTGACATTTTGCTATCATGAAGACTAGTATTGAAAGCAGGAGTCCTGGCGTACCTGTGCAATCGGCTTCATCAGAGGTGACACACATTTAACCTACGGACTGCTTTGAGGGATGAGGGTGCATGTCATTTCTGTCTGCTCCTCCCCATTCTGTAGTCCCTCACATTTGGGGGGGTCACATCCCAGCTTCTGCCCAACGGCTGGAGGGGAACTCGTGTATCGGCTGCAGAAGAGCAGGAGAGTTTGCCCTGGGCTCCCAGCCTCGATGCCCTGCTGTGGGGCCCCTGTAGGTGGCACCCTCTCAGCGCACAGTGAGGTGCACCTCCCACCTGCTCACAGGAGCGCTTGCTGTGAGGCAGACAGAAACCTGAGCCTTCAGCACCAACTTCACGAGGCTTCGGAGACACAGATTCAGGTTGCTCTGGACCTCAGGCAGAGGTCCTTGTTTATTTCTCAAAAGTATCTGGAATATCTGGAGATGGTCCCGCTTCCTCATTAATTTAAAATTTGGATTTTCCTTGTTCTGTGAAAGAGAGCTGTTTTTCTTTTCAAAGAGAGAGAGAGAGTTTTTGTTTTTTCATCTGGTTTTTGTTTTCCTCCACTTAGTTGTGTGTGTGGTGCTGGGTTCAAACCCTGGGCCTTGCACAGCCTGGCGAGTGTTGCGCCAGGGAGCCACCTCTCCAGCCTGACCTTGAGCGTTTGGAACAGTGTCATTTATCGTAGGCAGAATGGGGCTCAGTGTGGCATCTTTAAGAGTATACATCTTTTGGGATGGGGATGTAGTTTAGTAGCAGAGTGCTTGCCTGGCATGCAGGAGGCCCTGAGTTTAATTCCCAGCACCACAAAAAAACCCAAAAACAAACAAACAAAAAAAAACCCAATAACAAATAAAAGTATATATCTTTTATTAAATTCTCTGATTTTTCTCTAGGAAACATTTTACATGTTATGTAGCTATATATAATATATATTAATGATATGTAAATATGCTAATGTGTATACATATAAATTTTTTTTTATTTTTAGATTATTTCTAGGTAGTTTATAATTTTGGGTGCTTTGCAAATATCTTTTTTAAAAATCCAGTTTCTGCTGATTGCTGCAAGTTTATAGAAATGCAATTGAATTTATATAGATATTTTTGCATCTAGAAATTGAGCTCAATTCTTTTAGCAACTTGGATGCTTAATCTGGTCACTATTTCAACTGTTTGGCTTCAGTGCCATCAGCAGACAGTGACTGAGCGTCTGACCCGTTGTTGATGTTTGGCGCTGCAGCTGTGAGCCGTCCCCTCCACTCCCTCTTCCACCTGCCCCACAAGCCTGGAAGCTGATAGGGCACCCCGAGTGCCCTCTCTAAGGTCACAAGAGGTGAAGTGTGAACCACACAAGCCCAAGGCCCACTTATGGGGTCCTTCACACTGGTCCCACCGCCCAGCTGCAGTGACCACAGGAGCCAGGCACCTTCAGCTGGCTTCAGGGACCTTTTCCCACCAGCCTGTAGTGCTGGCCTGCTCCACCCAGACAGGCTTCCTGGGCGAGGGGCGTCTCCAAGCCCTGTGCTGCACGTGTGGCTATGTGTTGAGTAGGGCGACGTCAGCTCTGCAGGCTGAGCTTCGTTCTTTTATTCCGACGTCTGTCTTTGTTTTCTGAGCCTCACTGAGCTGGCTGGAACTCCTACGTGACGTTCATCAGGAGCGCTTGTGAGCACCCGTGTGCTTCCCTGCCCGGGAGGAAATCCACTGTTGTGTTTCAAAAGCTACCGTTTGAAAAGTGCCTTTTTTCTTAATTTGTTATGAAGTTTGCTGTGAATTAGTGTTAAAAGTTATCAAAACCTGTCTTTTCCTGCATCTGTTCAGATAATTCCATGATTGCTCTCCCTTAATCCACTAAATACTGAACTGCCTTAAGCAGTGTCTTCATGCTCAGTCCACCTGGCCTGTCTCAGATAAGCCCAGGTCGTTCATGATGAGTTAGCATTTCCCATCATGCTTATTGGGTTAGTTAGTATTTTAAGATTTCAAAGAAAAGGCTAGGACTGTAATTCTTCTTACACTTTTTTTTTTTTTTAAAAGAGAGAGAGAGGGACAGTGAGAGAGAAAGAGAATCAATTTTACTTAGTTTCTCATGTGGCTTTTGTTGCTCTGACACTTCATTGTGCACGGGGTGCTGGGGTTCGAATCGGCGTCCTCGCGCAAGCCAGGCAAGTGCCATAACCACTGAGCCACCGCCCCAGCCCCTTCTTATACTACTTTATACAGAGTTTCACACGGATGTGATGTGGCCGTGAGGGGGTCATCGAATGAACTGGGGTCCGTTTATCTTTTCTGCATTTTGGTCCTTTTATTTTTTTAAGAGAGAGAGACAGTGAGAGAGGGAATCAATTTTATTGAGTTTTTCACATGGCTTTTGTTGCTCTGACACTTAGTTGTGTACGCGGTGCTGGGGTTTGAATCCGTGTACTCACGCATGCCAGGCAAGTGCTGTAACCCCTGAGCCACCGCTCCAGCCCCCATTCTGGTACTTTCTGAGTGTGGAATTAGTTGCTTCTGGGCTGTTTGGCCACGCCTCTTGTGGTGACGGGAAGCCTCCTGGGTCCAGGCATAGTGACCACGCCACATATTCAGGCTGAAACACCTTCCAAACGGTTTCCGTCTGTGACTACTCCTTTCTAGAACATCTTGGCAAAGCTGACCAGGTTTTTTTCTTTTTTTTAGGCTTATTAAAGAACTGACACCTTGAGGTTTGTGGGTCCCTATCTTCTAATTTTCATTTCTTCTTTTACATTTAGTAATATCTTACTAATTTTGCATTTATTTTTATTCTCTGTTGTCTGTAGATTAGCTGTTTTCTCACAAACTTTCAGACTTTACTTTCTTGTAATAAATCAGCACTTACAGCATTGTATAAATGATCCTTGTGTTTTGATATCTACTGATTTTGCTATTTTTAAAATCTGCATTATTCTAATTTCTATTATGACTTATTCTGAAACTAAAGAGTTACCCAGAAGTGTTATTTCTGGACTTCCAAGCATGTAGGATTTTCATAGTTATCTTTAAAAATCGAATTCTAACACCTCTTTTTTATTTAAGAAGATAGTCCATGTGTCACAATCCTCGGTTATTTGCTGAGACTTGGTTTTCCACGCCACGTGCTTGAGAGTCTGTGTTCTCCCTCTCTCTCTCTCTCTCTCTTTAAGAGAGAGGGACAGTGAGAGAGAGAGAAAGAGAATCAATTATTTTATTTAGTTTTTCATGCGGCTTTCGTTGCCTTCCTTCATTGTGTACGTGGTGCTGGGGTTTGAACTCGCATCCTTGCCCATTCCAGGCAAGCGCTGTAACTGCTGAGCCACTGCTCCAGCCTCGACTGTGTTCTCTTGAATGTCATATTCTATGTGTTCATTAGGTCAGATTTATAATCAGCTTGTGGAAATGGGTTATGTATGTTATATTTTATCAGATTATTTTATCAATTTCCAAATAAGATATTAAGAATCTCGCAGTTTGGTTTTGCACCCATGTATTTCTGTTTTTCTCAGTTTGGGCTCTATGTAGCAGGACCCATGCTGGTGGGTGCATTTGGGTTAGAACCCACACCTTTCCCATCATTGGACCCTTATGTCACTCTGAATAGCCCTCTCTCTCTCTGGTAATATTTCCTGCATTCAAATCCATTCTGTCTGATACTAAATAATGAAACCAGCTTTAAATTATTCATATTTGTCAAATATTTTTCTACTCTTTCTTTTTTTAAGTGAGAGGGAGAGGGAGAGAAAGAGAGAATCAATTTTATCTAGTTTCCCATGTGGCTTTCTTTGCTCTGACGCTCTGCTGTGTACGTGGTGCTGGGGTTTGAACCCACATCCTTGTGCATGCCAGGAAAGCACCGTAACCACTGAGTAACCGCTCCAGCCCCAGCCGTTTCCTTTTTAACCTTCCTGTGATCTTTCTCATGTGAGCAGCAAATTTGGCAACATTTCTGTCATGTGGATTATAAGTGCTGATTGACCTTTACTCATTTTATATTACATAATTTTATTCCTTCTACTTCCCCTGATATTTCTGTTTCTTTCCACCTTCTTTCTTGCTCTGTTTTGAACTGATTCTCTTTTCCGTTTCTTTCTCCTCTCATCCACTGGAAGGAACATGCTTTTTCACATTACTAATTATTACATAAATTATAATACATATTATTATACTTGCAAGTTCCAAAATTGATCAGTAGTTTGTCCTGTCTTTAACAACACAAAATCCTTCGTTATCTTCCATCTAATCTCCTGTTATGCCACGTTTCAGGAATTCTAACTCTCTATATTTTTAATTTCACACGATAGGGTTATGATTATTTTCTACATCTAGTGTTTAATTGGATTTATTATATTTTTGCTCTTTATTTTATTTATTTACTTATTTGTTTTAAAGAGAGGGACAGTGAGAGAGAATCAGTTTTATTTAGGCTTTCACACGGTTTTTGTTGCTGTGGCACTTTGTTTTGTACGTGGCGCCAGGGTCTGAAGCCACATCCCCGTGCGCGCCAGGCAAGTGCCATACCCTCTGAGTCACAGCTGCAGCCCCGTATTTTTGCGCTTTCATTTTGATTTTAGATCACACATCTGGAGTAGCCTCTCTTTCTGCCTCAAAAACACACACTCTGGTTTACGTTAAAGTTTGCTGGGAGTGAATTCTGTTTCTAGTTTTTCTCTGAAACTGTCATCTGTGCCCCCATTCTTGAGCACTTCTCTGTGGAGTCCTCTGCATTCGGTGTAATTAGCACGTGCTGCCACGGAGGAGCCTGACAGCTGGAGGGCGCTGCTCTGAGCTCATCCGTCTGCCCTCTCTGGGGAGCTGAAGATCCCCTCTTGGTCTTTGCCTTCAGTCTGTTTATTCTGATGACAGAACACCTGCCCAGCTTTGATGCAGCAGCATTTGAGGGCTTTAGTTTTTCCACCTGGGTGTGTTTCCCTAGCATGCGGCTGTTTTATTAGAGTCAGGACAGCCTTGGTTCCTCCATGCTAAACAACCATCTCAGATCTCGGTGCCTTCCAAGGAGCATGTCCCTCTCGTGCTACCCAGCTCTCACTGCCCGCCAAGGCTCTGCCCTGCATCCCCACCTGGGAAGCCTGGTGACAGGGAGGGTTCTCCCGGAACAGTGCTGGTCCAGGTGGTGTGACAGTGGCATCTGGGTGTAGACTGCTTGTGGTGAGGACTGCTCCCTCCTGCGCTTTCCACTCAACCCAACCCCCGGTGTCCCTCAGTCTGCTCGAGTGGATGGCCCAAGGTGTGACCACGCTTCAGGGACAGGTGCAGTGCTTTGGTGAGGAGAGGTGCAGAATCTTTGTAAACCCGTCTTCTCCACCTGGGGGGATTGGCTCCAGCACCCCTGTGGACACCAAGTCACAAGTGCTCAAGTCCCTTAGGTGAAGTGGCGCGATGTTTGACATAGCCTGGATGATGTAGGACATGAACGCAACGTAAATGCTACCAAAACGGGTTCCGCTGCGTGCTTTAGGGCATAGGGACAGAAACGGATGGAGCTGCTCAGCACGGAGGCAAATGCTTTTCAAATATTTCGTATCTGCAGCTTGTCTAATCTGCAGACGCAGTGCGCATGGGCGTGAAGGGCTGGTTGCATAATCAAACTCTGTTTTCCCCATCTGTGTACTTCTTGTTTTTTTAATTTTATTTTTTTAAAGAGATAAGTACAATGAGAGAGAGAGAGAGAGAAAGAGAGAGGGAATCAATTTTTATTGAGTTTTTCTCGTAGCTGTCATTGCTGTGACACTTTGTTGTGCACGTGGGTGCCGGGGTTTGAACCCGTGTACTCATGCATGCCAGGCGAGCACTGTAACTGCTGAGCCACCGCTCCAGCCCCTGTGCTTTACTTCTCAGTGGAGGATTTTCTGGGCCTGGGATTCATGTACAGGGTGTTGTGTTGTTTTGATCCCTCTCTCTCCAGCTGAGATGTCTTTGGAATTTGTCCTCAGAAGTGCAGATGGCAGACGGGGGCTGGGTGCGGGTTATGCTCGGATTCCAGGTCTGCGTTGTAAATTAGCTCTGCCGTGCGGAGATGGAACTTCACCTGTCCCTGCTGCCTGTGGCTAACACCGGCCAGGACATGGGATCCCACTCCCGACCCCCCTTCGCTCTCCCCTGCCTGTCCTCTCACTTCAGGGGCCCCGCAACACCTGTGTGGGAGAGTTGGCACACCTCCGGGCCTCACTGAAGCAGCGCCACTGTGGAAATGGGGTGGCAGCCCAACTTGGTATTGGTAAGGCAGCAGGTGTGCAGGTAAAAGGTGCCAGCTGCTCTCAGCCAGGCAGGCTGTGTATGAATTTTTAATAAATCAACAGAGTTGATCCACTCATTGTGGTTTCCAACCCACTGTCATCAGTCCAGAAAGTGGGGCAACTCTCCCCCAAGACCTCAGCAAGACGCGAGGGTAGAATACAGCTCTGCGGGGTGGAGCGAGCGGCTTCCTCCCAGCTCCTCCAGTGGAAAGCTGCTCACCAGCCGCGTTTCAAGCCACGACTTCTGCAGGGTGGAGGGGCGTTGGCTGGTGCTTGACGCAGCTAGGAGAGCGGCCTTGCCAGCCAGGCACCTGCCCACAGTGGGGGTGCTGTGGGCCCAGTGGGAGGGACGTCAGTGACAGTGATGGTGTCAGGAGGAGGAAGGGGCAACCCGCATTCTCTTCCGCATTGAAATTTCTCTCTGCTGCTTGGTCCAGGATTCAGTAACTTGCAGGAAGAGATGGTCAGAGGCTTCCTGTCCATGCAGGTGCCTAATTAAACAGAACTTGAGATATTTTGGTTTTTTCCTTGTTTGAGCCACTGCTGGAACTAATGGCGGTGTTTACAAGAGACACCTAGAGGCCCTGACGGGAGGCACTGGAGAGCCCTTGGGCAGAAGGACGACAGGAAGAGGCTGAGACTGAGCCTGGCAGCAGGCGCTGGCTGCTGTGTGACACTCTGTCGTGTGAGCGTTTATTGGGGTTGCTGAGGCTTTAGATGAAGCAATGGTGGGCGCTTCCCTTCCCGTTTCAAAGGCGACAGGCACGGCTCTTCCGACAGCTGGGTGCTTGCAGAACCGCAGGGGAAATGCTGGAGCGTGGCGGACACAATGCAGACTCTTCAAACGGAACCCACAGGGGCCCAGAAGGAGATCAGAACAGGAAGGGGAGAGCAAGGCTTCAAGGAAGGTTCGGAGCTCCCCGGCGTGCGGCAGTGCAATGGAGAATGGGAATTAGCCCCAGGATGTTCAATTATAGGCGGTGTAAACAGTCACCTGGTCCAGCTGCACTAATGGCAGTCCTCTGCTGAGACACCCGGGAGCCTTTGCGGAGGTGCCTTTGAAAGTGCGGCTGTAATCAGGCATCGGCGTTTGGGGGAGAAGCCGCATCTAGACGCGGAGGCCACACTCTGGAAGAGGTAGCCTGTGCCAGCGAAGACAGCCCTGCAGAGGGACTTGCTCAGGTGTGGCGGGATCTGCTTTGGGTTGGAAGATCAGGCGTGCTAGCACCCAGCGGGCAGCAGGAAGGTGCGCCAGATCCTTCTGCCCTGGAGCCCAGCGGTTTCCAGTGCAGTTTCACCTAAGCAGGCACTGGACACTGGGGGGACCACGCAGTGCTTCTCTTGTGAGCCAGTGCTCGGGCGCTGTGTTTCATATGCAGTGCCACTGAAAGCGGGAATCACTGTCCGTTTCCTGTAGGTCTCTTTGCTCTCCACATGGTCTTGATTTCCTTGTACCCAATCACTGCTATTATTCAGAGGATACACCCATGAAAGGAGAAATTTTAAACTCCTTCCAGAGGTTTTTAGTTAGAGAAGCACCCGGATCCTGCCCTCTGACTCTCAATTCCTATGCCCCTCTCTCCTTTAGTGACAGAAGCAGGGCCGCTTCCAGCCTCCCTTGCAGCTAGGTGTGGCCATGTGACTAAGTTCTGACCAATTGCAAGAAGTCACATATGCTTGCTCTGGACTAGGCCCTAAAACCCAGAGGCTGCCCTCCTACCTTGCTCCTGTTCTCTGACCCCACCAGCTGGAATGGAACATCAGAAGATGGATCTCCAGCAGCCATCCTGCACCATGAGGAGGAAGCCTCACATAGAAAGATAGCGGAACAAGGTGGCAGAGAGAGGTTTGGTCCTTAATCAGGAGGGAAACCGTCCAGTCCTGGACTACAGGTGGAACTCCAGAGGAAAATGAACTCTCCTGTTGGAGTACATCACTCTTATTTGGGGTCTTTTTGTTCTAGCAGCCGGGCTGCATCTTACCTATTGCAGAGTGACTTGTCAGGGAGTGGCCCTCGGTGTCAACCTGGAAGATGGCTTTCCAGCAAGTTGTCATGTACTCGTCAAAGTTTGTTCTCACTGACTCTCAGGAATAGCACTATCAGAACCAGAGAAGAAGGAAGTGCTTTCCTACTCTGTTCTCCCGTGTTGTCCACACGGGGCTGCTGACACCAGGTGCAACACCAAGCCACGGCTCTCCAGCCCGCCTCAGCTGCGTGATCCAGCAACTCCCTTCCTACAGCATCTGTGTGGAGGGATTGGGTCCCATAGGTTCAGGATGCTCACCTCAGATGCCAGTTACATGTAGCCAACCAACCAGCTGCAAACTGGTTTGTTCCTGTGTTCAGTCGTCTTGCTGGAGCGGCTCACAGAGCTTGGATGACAGTTTAACCGTTGTTCCACAGGATATGGGAGGGGATGCAGATGACAGCTAGTGCAAGGGATGCACAGGGCGGGGAGCTCCCTTTGCTGCCCTGGGTGCAGCACCCCAGGCACCTCGCTGAGCTAAGCTCTGCAGAATCCCGTTCCAGCCCTTTCCTTTGGAGTTTGTGGGCAGCTGCATGGTGCAGGAGAGTTGATCACATCATTGGCTGCTGGGATCAATTCCATTTCCAGCCCTGCTCCCACGAAAGTGCCACAAGGCAGGTTAGCCTGGTGGGCAGCCCCCTCCTGCAGCTAACCAGGAGCTCAGGGAGAGCCACCTCATTAGAACAAGATCCTTCTGTTACCTGTGTCAGAAACTCTGCCCCTCGGGGAGCGACCAACTTCCTAGGAGCTCAGTGTCAGGAAGCAGAGGTCAAAGGCCAAGTGTTAGGACAGCGGGTCTCCTTGTGCCCTCATCTACAAGGGCTGCCGAGCTGTGTCAGGAAATGCAGACAAAAGCCAAATACATATTTCACAAATAACTAGAATAGAATAAAGATACTGTGAATAATTGTGAACTAGACATTAAATGATTCAGATCTTCCCAAACTTCTCAACAGAAACTGAGACCCTTAAGTGGTTAAGAAAGGTGCTTTTGTGGCCAAAGGAGTTTAGGATATATCACACAGCACATCCCTGACCTGAAGATGTGTGTTAGTCTCTCAGAAGTCTTGAAGCGAGGAAATCTGTTTAATAGCCTTTTAATTCTTTTTGTAAATTGAGCTGGGTGCATCGGTGCACACCTGTTATCCCAGAATCCTGGGAGGCTGAAGTTGGAGGATCACAAGTTCAAGGTCAGCCTCAGCAAATTGGCAAGGCCTTGAACGACTTAGCGAGACCCTGTCTTAGAATAAAAAAATTAAAAGGACTGGGGATATAGCTCAGTGGTAAAAATTAGCACCTGGGTTCACTTCCTGATAACAAAAATATTGAAATACTTAAAAAAATAAAATAAAAAGTTAAAATGTAAATCATGTATCAAACAGTACAGGAAAATACGTCACAGCTCCGTGAACTATCACAAAATCAATGCCCAATTTGTCATCTCAGGAGATGAAAACAATGTGGCAGGGGCCCACCACTGCTCACACTTGCGTAAGCTCGGTGGTTCCCTGTCCTCTCTGCACCTGGCCCTGGGGCCTGGGGGAGGGGTCTCACGTTCGTTTGTTAAGATCTGCTCATGTTTTGCCATGTGACATTCCGCATCAAGCGTGCCTGTCCCCCACCTCATTTCCTGTTTTCTTCCCCAGAACAGCCATTGCCCTCTTTCTGAGGCCCCAGAGCAGTTTTCGGGTTTGAACTTAGAGTGGAATAGTGAGCTGCGGCCACGCTGTGAGGCTGCCTTCCCTCAGCATCGCGTTTCAGAGACCATTCATTTGCTGGACGGAGCCTGCGTCTTTCGGGTCTGCCATGTCCTATTCCATTGCCACGTTACGTCAGGTTTATTTCCAACTTTAGCAACCTTCACGATTGCTTCTGGCTGGGAACAGGTCTCGTGCTAAGCTGCTCTCGTGTGTGTACTGCTAGGCGAGGAACTGCCAGGTTATTGGACAAGATGACTTAGGGGACATCCAGTCGACGTTTCCGTCTGATAGTGTCGGAAATGTGAACGCTGATCATTCCGGTGCACGTGAAGCAGAACCTCGAATAGGAGCCTTGGTGTCCCCATATGCACTCGTTCTCCACGTTCAATGTGTTTGTGTCCCAAGCTCAGGAATGCTTTCTAATATTATTTTGTCATTTTATTTTAGATCTATAATCCGCCTGGTATTTTTGGGGGGCAAAAAGGCATGATATAGGGGTTATTTTTTCCCCCAGATAAATCCAATTGATCCAACACCATTTATTGAAAACATAATTTCCAATATTCTTATCAAGCTAACTGTTCGTAAGTCATGTATCCGTGTGCCCAGTCATTCTGGTCTGCACTGTTTCTGGGCCCCGTTTTCCATCCTTGGTTCCGTCCCACACTGTCTAACCACGCTGACTCCCTCAGAGTGTGGGGGAGCAAAGTCCCTGCTTCCTTCTTCTTTGGGAGTGCGGAGTGCTTGGCTCGTATTATTTCCCTTCTTATTTTTTAAGTTACCCAGAAAGTCATTTTCATAATCTCTCAAAATCATTTTAAATTTTTGGATTTCCCCTGATAGGTTTAAAATGTGAAGCTCTCTCAGTAAGTAATACAAGTCTATAACTTTACACCTTCGTCATACACGGATTTGATTTCATAACGAAACGTCTCTGTGCATCTAAACGCACCTTTCGACCTTGAGTTCCCGCGCCGGTGTGTAGGAGCCGCGTCTGGGGTGGTTACGCGTGCATGGCCCACCTTCTCTCACACCTGGACTTCCAGACTTCTCCATTCTATTTCTATCATGTCCTGTGTGAGCGGTGTGTTGCTGTTTCTTATGGAACAAGTAGTCCATTTCTAGTTAATCCATTTACACTAATGTGATCAGATACTCGGGTTTTAAATCAATCATGCTATTATCCATTTTCTGCCTGTTCAGCTGCGTTTGTTTCTCTCCCCCCTCACCTTCTTTCACTTTTATTGTCATCTTTTAATCGTTCTTTTCGCCCTCCCAGTTTTTGGCTTGGTTGGTGTGTGAGCCAGCTTTCCATCACTGTCACAAACACCTGAGCTCATCAGCTTAGAAAGAAAAGAAAGGTTGGAATCAGCGTTGGAGAGGTCTCCGTCGGTGGCGGCTTGGACTCTGGTCCTGGGCCTTAGGTGAGGCAGCACATCGTGGTGGCAGGGTGTTGTGGACAAGAGAGATAGAGGGGCTGGGTTCCCTCTGTCCCCTTTCAGGACAGGTCCCCAGTGGCCTACAACCTCCTGGGAAGCTCACCTCTTAAAGGTTCCTCAACCCCTCGTAGAGCCACTCCGGGGAGCAAGCGTCCAACACGTGGCCTCGGGGGCGGCCACGAGTCCAGGTGGTTACCTGGGAGCGTGTAGTCTGCATCGCTGACTCGTGACGCTGGACACCGCTGGGTGCCCTCAGCCCTGCCTAGCCATGCAGGGATCTGAGAACTCTGCACTGCTCAATTCTGGGCCCGAGGGCTCTGGTTTCCATGTGTTTTGGCTTCACGCGCGTCCGTTTCCATCTTGGGACTTCTTCAGTTAAGGTCTGCTCAGCGTGAGTGGTCTGGTTTTTATTGGCCTGCACTATTTCCATTCCTGAAAATGCCCCTGTGCTCTTGGCTGCCAATGACTTTCTTTCAGCCCTCGAATGCCCCGCTTCTGGGTCCCCTGCCACTGTTCTGAAATTGCCTGCCAGGCTGCTTTCCAGTCCTTTGAGTGTAGCGCGTCTCTTTTTCTACGATTTCTTTCGAGGTTTGCACTGCTTTTGACTTATAGCAGTTTCACCTCGAGCTGCCTGAGTGTTGTTTTATTTTTGTTCATTCTGTTGGGGCTGCAGTTGTGACTGCTGCACCTGTGGCTTGATCCCCTTCATAAGTCCTTGACCCTGCTCCGAGGACCTTTTCAAACACCCGTCTGCTCCTGGCTGCTGCCCTCTGGCGCTGGGACTCCAAGTTCACACATCTCCGGGTTCTTATGCGCCTCCGCCTTTTTCCCATCTTCCAGTCAGGCTGTGGTCGAGGCTGTGAATTTCCTGCCGAGCAGTGTTTCAAAGCTCTGAATCTCTTTGTAGCTGTGTTTAATCCAGGACCAAAACCATTCGTTCACCGGGTGTTTAACATTGATCATTGCGATTTTCAGTTTCCATGTGAATCTTTCCTTCAGGTTTTATTTCTTTGCCAAAACTCTTCATCTGGTTTTATTTCCTGAGCATAACAACGGTGGTTATTATAACACAATCCCTCGCATTTCCATTTTCCTCTTCTGAGTCTACCCACATCTGCTCTCTCATTGCTTTTCATTAATGCTGTCCAGAGCATTTCTCTACCTTTTTTTTAAAATCAAGAGCTGAAAATTATATCCAAAAACACTGTGAACATGATTTTTGATTTCTGATGGTGCTGATGTCTTCTGCAAAGTTGTGCGCTGCCTCTGTCCTCTGACAACACTTTCAGAGTCATAAGACACTGTGAAGCAAGACTCAATCCCTGTGCTCACGATCCCTTGCTCTTAGCCTATGCCTCTGTTGGGGCTGGACAGCAGAAGGATCTAGAGGGCTCCCCACAGTGGGCCCTGTCCCTGGTTTGGGCACAGAGCTTGCAAAACCCTTGGCACTTTATGAACAAAACAAAACAAATGTCTTCCTCAGCATGAGCCCTTTTGGGTCACACCTGAGTTTATGCTAATGAAGTGATTTACGTTCTGCTCCTGAGGTCACCGAGGATGGAGCTGGTCAGCAGAGAGGCCCAGTGATTAGAGGGTTGAGGTCTTGCTCACACCCACCAACTCTGGGAAGGAGGGTGCTGGGGATTAAGTTCTGTGAGAACTCCTGAGCAAAGAGACTTGGTGAGCTTCTGGTTGGTGCTGGAGTGTGCCCTGTCCAGAGAGGGCAAGGAGGCTGCACACACGACCCTCTGTACCTGGCTGCATGCGTCTATCTCATCTGGCCATCCCTGAGTTGCCATCAAAAGCAGGCAAAGGTAAGCCAAGGACTTTGCTGAGTTTTCTGAGCCCTTTCAGCAAATCCCAGAGCAGAGGTGGGGGAACCCCTGACTCATGTCTGCTTGGGCAGAAGTGGGGTGGTCTGAACTTGCTGTGGGCATCCCAGCTGGGTGCAGCCTTGCGGGACTATGCCTCTGCCTGTGGGATCTGAGACTGTCCCCAGCTGGACAGTGGTGAACTGGATTAAGCACTGGACACCCAGTGGGTGTGGAGGACAGGTAGGTGGGAGCCGCACGTCTGGTACTGGAGTGCTGTGTGAGTGGAGGGAAGTGCTATGTTCTGAGCCCCTGGCTGTCATTTCTGTCCCTGTAGTCCCTGATGACTCTTAGCAATGCTGCTCAGCCTCTGAACTGCTGAGCTGCGTCTTTCAAAGTGGTCCAACCCTTGGCAAGGAGAACTTCTAAGTGCTGACTTATCTCCGCAGGCTCCTTTCCTTCCCCAAATTCTGTCTCCGTGACTCTCTACTGTTCTCTTAGCTCAAATGTTCCATTAATATTTTTTCAGCTCTTCTGTATTTTTGCAGCAAGAAAAAATGCTTCTAATTTCAGAGCCCATTGTTACATAAAGAGGAAATCCTTCCTGAGCTTCCTTTAAGCCAGTGCTGACCAGACAGGCGCCATCAAAACACAGGAACATGAATGACACTGAAGAGGGTGCTTCTAGAACCGTCGATGCTGTTTAGCATTAGAGGAGCATTTCCGTATGGCACTTGGGGACAACAAAAATTTCAAAATACCAGAGTCCCCGTTTTACTTTGTGAGCAAACACTGAACGTTGTGAACATTACTGTTCTTCTCTGTGAACTAAGATCATGACTAAGCTATTCACCCTTTCATAATGATGTTTGTATTTATATTCTACCTCTCCCTGTAGGTCCAAATAGCTCTGTTTTATTCACCCTCTGTCTGCTGGGGAAACCCTGAGTATCCCTGCCTGTGCTCAGTGAGCCGAGGCCACGGTCACTGGCTGAAGTCCTGACTGCTTGAGCCAGCACAGCCTCTGGGGCCACACAGCCCTGCCCCCCAACCCTCATGGTCACTTCGTCCATGCCACCGAGAGCTGTGCTGTGACTGCTCAGTCCCCATAGGGCCCTGGGAGCTACCAGCATCCCAGGTTTCAGGGGTCAGGTCGTGGAGACAAGGAACAGATGCCCACGTCCCACCTTGGGAAGAGGGGGACAGCGGGGGGGGGGGCGCTGCTGGCCGTTGGTGGCCAGTTGTCATTTTCTCCCTGCTTCTGAGCGTCACTGTTTCTCCAAGTTGAGCGCTGGCTGTCTCGCACCAAGAGAAGAGGGAATAAATGTAATGAGAGGGAAGGGGCCTCCTTCGGTCAAGGTGCCCAGCTTTGGTGCCCAGACATCTGCTCTCTGGCTCATGGGCTGTTTTGTTCTGTTTCTGCTTACTTCCTCATTTCCTGCTATAACAATCGTCACGTTGATTACATTAAAAACAGAAGCCTGGGCTGTTCGTTCCTTTTTCTCTTTGTGCACCACATCTGCACACATGCTATATGGTCCCTCGGTTCTGAAAGAATCCCTGCAGCACAAACAGGCTTGGGAACGCGGTCCAGTTAAATGGGTGGCGGCCTGCCTGTGGGCTCAGGCGCAGGTTCTATGGGTTGTCTTGGAGTCTGGGTCCAGTGGTCCCTGAAGATGCCCACCCAGGCACTGCAGTGCGGGTTTAGGACTGCACGCCGATTGTGCGTGGAGGGTGCACCAGGTTGGCGGAGGTGAAGAGGCCAAGAGAGCAATTGGTCCCGGAGAAGCCCTCGGGTCAGGGAAGAGGTGCCCAGGGCAACTTTGCTCATCAGCGTACAAGACAAGCTTGCATGCCCAACAGTCAGAGGGTGAAGGCGTACGCCGTGGTGTAGAAACAAGGGGATTTTACACATTGCTTGGAATGAATAGACAAGATCAGCAGATATCCGCCTGGGGGGTCTTTCAAACAGAACGTCAAGTTGAAAGTTTAACTGCAGAATAAAATACACACTATGAACACATGGTGTGTGTGCTGCACATACAGTGTGTGAGTAGTGTGCACACACACGCTAACCTGCCAATCACATGAGTATAGTGACCTACAGTGTAAGTATGATTCATGTTGAGGGGAGGGATCCAAACCCGCCCCGACGATGTCACGTTTGGGAAGAGGAATAGGTTCAGGTATGGGGTCCAAAGATGCCCCTCTTGGGGTGGGGGCAGAGGTTTGCTTGCTGAGCTGCCGAGCTGAGGATCAGGCCTTCCTGGGGCAGCAGGTGGGGGTGCCCTGCAGCTGAGCTCCCTCCAGAGCCCCCCCCTGCTGCTGGGCTCTGCTCATCTGCCCTGTGCCCGGGTCCGAGAGTCTGCCTGATGCCCCTGTCTTCCTCTGTTCGCTCCTGTTTTCTCTCATTCCCTCCTCCAGGATCTTGCACCCCAGACTTGGTCTCAATATCTGCCCTCCGCAATCTGCAGCTGACCGTGGGTTGGGCTTTCATTTCCTTAAAGCAGTTGTTGTGTGCATTAGTAGGTGACAGAGCTTCAGAAGCCCCCTGCATCCAACACGCACACCTGCTTCATCCCTCACGTCCGAATCCGCGAGGAGATCACTGTAGGTTTGTGGGTGTTGAGGTTGACTTCTCACCGACGAACTTGAAGGTCAGGGTTTGCTCCTAGAAGTTCATGTGCCAGAGCCTGACTTCCTAGGCTCACCCTGACTGTGGGGGTCCAGTCCTTGGGGACAAGAAAGCTCCTTTGTCCTTTGGATTTTCATTGCCAGCCTCCTCAGATCTTCCTAGAGACAGCGGCAGGGCCGTGGGGTGAGATGGACAAGTGTCCGTCTCCGTGTGCATGAGTGTGTGATAGTGCGGTCTCCAGTTCGTCTGTTGGTCCACGCAGCCTTCCAGTCTGCTTGGGCTTCCACAACAGAATCCTATGGACTGTGTAGTTTAAACTGCAGAAATCTCTCTCTCCTCCAACTGGAGGCTGGAAGTCCCAGAGCAACAAGCCGAAAGATCTGTTTCCCCTTGGGGGCTCCCCTGGCCTGCCACCTGCCATCTGCTCACGTGGCCTCTTCTTGTGCATCTGGAGCAAGCGACCTGTCTGATGCCTCTTCTTCTAAGGACGCTAACCCAGTGGATCAGGCCCCACCCTCAGAACGGCAGGAACCCTTAATGGCCGTACAGACCCGCCTTCAATACTTGGAGTTCTCTGGCCCAGAGAGCTGGACAGAGCAGTAGGCAGTGGTGGGGAAGCCTGGTGAGAGTCACCAGGAAAAACGGGAGGAAACTGGACTTGAGAGGGACGTCCACTCCCGCCACGCTTCGGGTCTTCAGGGGGTCCTTCTGTGTCTCAGAGAATCCCAGAAGCCATGACTGCCCACCTGCCACGCAGCACTGACATGCAGGCCCTGAGACCTTGAAAGCCACCATCGAAGACGAGGGTGATGTGGAACACAGGCTCAGAGCCATTTGTGAAGAATTATCTGGGGCCAAAGGAGCCAGAGCTGGAGGGAACCACAGGGACAGAGGGAGAGTTCTTCTCCCTCACCTGCTAAGATACGGGGTCTCCTTCCTTTCAGAGCCACCTGAAGCCATCCACTTCAATCCTACAATTTTTAGGCTCTGTCACAGTACTCTATGAGACTAATTATGTTTATCCTTTATTTGGCCAAAACTAATGAACTAATGATAAACAACTCAGCATTTTCTCCCCTGTTGAATAATGAATATTAAGTAACCTGTCAGGGAAGAACTGGCACTCATTACCAAATACAGCCATGACTCATCTACATGCCAATGCGGGCTGGGCTGCCACCTGTCCCCAAAGGGAGTTCCTCCAGATGCTCTTGGAGTGCTCAACTTGGTGCCTGCGTGTGGGCGCAGCCACATAGGCAATCAGAGACCGGATTTTGGCCTCAAAGACCTGATGGGAACTCAACTCTCCTAATGTCCTCAAAGCTGCTTGTCCCACCCTGAACCCAGCTGAGGGCAAGCGTGCCCCATCCTGGTGACATGCGGTGGTGTCCCTGCTTCTGATGGCTCCTTAAAGGAGTGGCAAGGGGGCCTAGGGACGAGCCCTTCTGGGTCAGCACGGCTTGTCCTGCGCCTGGCGAGGAGCTGGCTCTGAGCCTTCTGTGGGCAGAAGGAGACCCTCTCTCTCCCTAGGGAAATGAGGGGCGGTCGCAGAAGGGAGCCAGAAGGGAGCACTAAAACACAGAGAAGCCGTGTGCCTTCGGTGATTTTGTAGAACTTCAGAAAACTCTTAAATACAAAGGAGAATGGCCGTGCAGGAAGTAGTGGGAAATTTAGTGATTTCGTATTCCAAGGCAGACTTTTTAAGCTAAAAGAATCTGGACTTAATGAGAATGGGAGAGGAAGATAATAAGTGTCAGATTTCCTGTTATCTGGAGGGAGGACGCCTCCCCCGCCCCTTGGTTCAGCTGCAGCTTCAGATGCCAAGTGAGTGGTTCTTGTCTTTCAGAGCCTGGGCTGGTCCCTGTCCTCCCTCAGGTGCCAACACACAGGGGCTCGGATGGGAATTGCCACCCCGGGACAATCTCTCTCTCTCTCTCTTTTTTTTTTTTTTTGCCAAAGGGAAAACCAAGGCCATGAAGTTTGGCTGGCTGAGACCTGGAACTGCCTCCTGTTTATGTGCTTCTAGGCAAGCTGGGGTCCTCCCCTGTGCCAGCTTCGCTCTGCCCGGAAGTTTGAAAGGAATCCCTCCAGAGTACAGAGGAGAGCAGGGGTGAGGGGAGATGAGCGAGACAGAAAGAGGAGGCAGACAGGAGGATAGAAGAGGGCAGGCAGCCTTCATGAGCGGCAGGAAGAAAGGGAACACAGACCACAAGAGCCCTCCCCACACTGCCCAGGAGGGTTTGGCCAACTTGTGAGGACCCACAGAACTCCCCCATCCCCGCAGCTCTCATGCCCATGGCCTCGGTCTATCAGAGGGAAGAGGCACTGGGCAGGAACCAGCAGGGTTCCAAGGTAGGGTTTCCAGGGGTTTCTTCGTAGCAGGGGCACATGACAGCACACTGGGAGTGTGGCCAGCCAGGGAGCTTGTCCCAGCCCTGGGCTCCAGTGTCAACTGCCCACACAGCTGACCTTACCCTCTGGAGGAGGAATAGACCCAGCATGACTCGAAGCCTCCATCACAAGCCATGATGCCCTGCTGTTCTGAGGCCCCAGGGCCTAGGAAAGTGGCTGTGATCAGCTAGGACCCTCCAGGGGCCAGGTCCCAGGTCCTGGGGAAGTGGTCATGATCAGGTAGGGCACTCTGTGGGCCAGCTCCTAGGGTGGAGGTGTTAGGAGCTGATGCAGGAAGGGGAGGAAGGATGAGGTGAGGTGCCGAAGGAGCAGACCTGGGTGGGTGTCACCAGGTCCTAGGCCTGACCCTGGGGGCTCCCAGAAGACCACATCCAGCTGCTCCTCATGATTCCAGACAGCAGAGACAGACAGCAGTGGTGATCAGGAAAGAGGTTTATTCACTGGGATGACAGTGGGCCCAAGGACCCCTGGGAATGCCTGTGGGTAGGGACAGTGGCCTCAGCACTGCACAGGGTGAGGGCTGGGGTGGGGCCAGAAGCCCAGGCAGCTGGCCAATCAGTAGCTCAGGTCTGTTCTGCAGGCTGGGCTGGTGCTTGCCTGGAGGGGCTGCTTCTGCTCCACCCCTGCGCAGCTGTGCCTGAAGGCTCCCATCCTGCAATCTGAGACAAGCCCAGGAGGAGGAAGGTCACAAGTTGGAGAGACAAAGCCGTTAGTTAGGACGGTGACCAGTTCTCCTTTAATTCCCGATTCTAAAGGAGCCCCTGTCGAATTTCCTCCTGTTACAAAAAGGCCAGGATGAAAAGAACTAGCAGTGTCTCGACCTAGGAGCGGCCAGACTCACCGTTCAGGGGTCAGAAATCCAAAAGTAGACTTAGCTAATCAGAAAAAAAGCATAATTACCTTTTCTACTTTAGATATGGAAAGTAGGATTGAAGTCCAGAGTACTTTGAATTTCAGAATTTAAAACTTATCTCACAAGCATGCTAGTTAGGTGGGACCTTCAGTCCAAGGGACCACAGGCCTGGCGTGCTAGACACGAGGACAGAGTTGGTGGGCACCAGAAGGTCAAGTGCCCAGAACCGTGCCACCTCCCAGCCCAGCCTCAGGGGACAGTAGGAAGGTCAAGGAGAGGGTGACCTCGTCTTTGGCTCCCTGACCTTCTCTCCTGGGGAAGCCCCAGCTCGGTGCATTTTCTCAGATGACGGTGACTCTTTCTCTTTCCATTCAGGTTAGTTTTAGAAGACCTCTATGTCCCTCTGAATTCCTATTAAGAAATCCACTTATTTCAGTAATCACCTTCTAATAGCATTTGCTGTTAACTGTAAGGATGGTGAAGGCCAAGACAAATAATTTTCTCCTCCACTCTTCTTGACTCCTTAGCTGGGACTCCCTGGAACAGAGGTCACCAGGGGCTGGGAGAGCAGGGGAGGGCAGACGGGGGAGAGTGTGTGATGGGCACTGGAATGAAGGTGAACAGGAGTGAGGTCTGTGGCTCCAAGCAGGGTCGGTGGGGGGGTGCTGCAGGCAGCACACCTGCGCCAGACACCTCCAGACAGCCCGAAGAGCGGGTTTTGAATGTTCCCAACGCTACCCAGAGAGCTGACCAACATTTGAGGCGATGGAAATACTCATTATCCTAATTTGCCCAGTGCACATTGTATATGTGGATCAACCTATCCCATAATATGCATAGCGTTACAATGCCAATAAAAACAGAAGCACAAAAATGAACACAGAAGCATGAAATAAACTTCCTACTGGATGCCAAAAGGTCAAAACAAGAGACTGAGGCACAGCAGCTTAACAACATGGGTATGTACAGGTGAAGGCGGCCCACAGAGGCAGGAGGTGCTTAGAGTAGATCCCAAAGGGGTAGCCCCCACTTCAGGGTCAAATGTCATCCTTCCATGAATCAGAGAGAAGAAAAGATAGACCAGACGGCTTCTCCTGAACCAGAGTCTCTCGTGACCCGGGTGCAGTAGACCAGATAGCTTGTCCCTTGCGGGGCCCACTTCCTTCCAAGGGGCTGGCTTCCTGTCCCATGTGGGTGGCAGGTCTCATCACCATTTATCACCAATGGTTTGAAGGCGGGGTATGGATTGGATGTTTGAGGGGCTCCTCTGTCGTTCCCTTCCTCGTGGAGTCGCAGCTGGAGCTGGGTGTGGAAGAATCTATGAAGCACAAATTGCACCTGAAACCCTCTTACCGCACTGCGATGCACAGGTGCCTCTCTGTGCTCGGTTCCTTGGCTGAAGAGTTCATCTGGGGCTTGGAGTGTCAGAGGAGCCCCATGGACACCGCATGTTGGGGTTCGGAAAGCGGCACCCCAGCCTGGGACTTGACAGTCGGAGCACAGTGCACCAAGCAGCCCAAGGCCTCTCTGGGCATCCCTCCCCATCTCCTCTTCCTCTTCCTCTCCTGGAGCTTTCTCTGAAGTTCTAGTCCCATCGTGTGGGACAAGTAGAGGCTCAAAGTCAAATCTCAGAGCCAGAGCCCAGGGGAGCTTTGTCCTGGGCCACGGTCAGTCCTCCAGCTGTTCATCTCCTCTAAAACACCCACTCAGGTCGCCCACAGCTCCCACCGCCCTGTTCCCACGCAGAAGGGCATGCAGCCCATCTCCTCCTGCCACTCAGCCTGCTGTCCCAGACTCTAGACTCCACTACCAAGCCTCCAGAGGGCTTTGCCTTCAAGTCCCTTTGCCCCTAGGCATTCACTATTCCAGAACAAAGGACCTCATCAGCAGGACAGGTGGCAGGTTTCTAGGAGACAGGAGGAGCATCAGAGGAAACTAGTCTGAAAAAGCAAAGCCCGTGACATCCTTAGAGGCACCTGTTGACATTAACCCTTCAGTGGCAGCCCCTTAGAGTTAGGAGAAGCCACAGAGATGACTGATTAAATCGCAAAGAACAGAGGTTCTTCTTGGCTTCCCAGAGCATAAGCAAAGCTGGGTGAAAGAAAGAACTCCAGCCCCCTAAGACAGAAGGACACCCCAGGATGGGCCTCTCCAGGTCCTTGCCTCCAGGGAGGAAGGGACAGAGGAGGCAGGACAGAGGCAGGCACAGGGCGGTTGCCCTCTCTCTGCGCCAACGGCAGTCATTGGAGGTCTAATTGAGAAAGAAGAGACACACAGGGGAGAATTGGAGATCATCTAAATGGAGGCTCATGCAAGAGGCTGTTCTAAAAATAAGTCAGCCAAATTGTCCATCACCTTCAATTTGATTAGCTACCACCAGAGAGGAGCAGGTCCCACACCAGGGGACAATGAACGTCTCAGGAGCTGGCATTGGTCGATGTCCTTGTGCACTGTGTCAGGACCAAAATGGGGTGGCTTCAATAAGAACTTATTCTCTCTCAGTCCTGGGGCCCAGAGCCTGGGATCAAGGTGTGGGCAGGGTGGGCTTCTGCTTAAAAGTGAGGGAGAATCTGTCAGGCCTCTCCCTGCGGCTGGGTGGCAGCAATCTCTGGAGTCCCTGCCTTGTGGAAGCACGTCCATCTCTGTCTCCGTCCTCTCGTGGCCTTCGTCCTCTGTGTCCCTTCCCTGTGGGCTTGTCTGTTTCTGTGTTCAAATCCCCCCTTTCTGTAAGGGAAATTCATAGGTTAGGCCCCCAGCCCCACTGGAGTAGGGCATCTTTGTGACCCAAGTACATGTGGACAGAGCTTCTCTGCAAAGAAGCACAGGGCATCTCCTGTCCTCTTGGAGGGCACAGCTCAGCCATAGCAAGTGTGCTTTTCCATGATGTTTGTCTTTTTGACACCAGCGGGGAAGAGACCACAAAGCTCATGGTCTGGGCGCACCAGGCCTCCTTCCCTGGCTGCCCTGGCCCTTCCTAGGCTCCTCCCATCCTTCCGCAGAGAGAAGCCCCTGCTGGTGGTGTGGTCCTTCTCCTGCTGCAGGTTGAGGGCTCCTGCTGTGCCCTGCCACACTGCCAGGGAATTACGGATTTTGCATATAGTAGGATAGACTCATCCAAAGGCAGTAATTATGATCACAGTGGCTTCAGACTTGCTTTCCCGGCATTAAATGGACTGTGACTGATGCTTTTCTAGAGAACATGGCCCTGTGCCTTCCCTGGTGGAGCTCGCAGATAATGATGTTTTGTCCCAATTGAATTCAGCAATTTGGGTGCGGTGGAGCAAGCGCCGGGTAACTTGAGGGTGTCCTTGTGAGCTCTGGAGGGGAGACGCTTGGGGAAGTGAAGAGCTGGGGAAGAAAGCCCCCTTGGGGATGAAGTGCATGCAGAAGCCGGGGTGAAGCTCGAGCCCCTAGGAGACCTGGAAAGGAGCGTGGGCTGTCTTCCCCGCCAGGAGCTGCACCTCGGGGCCTCCGAATCTCCAGGCTCAGAGGTCAGAGCTGCACGGGGGAGTGTTCTGCAGACAGGACCTGCACCAGGTCAGAAGCTTCCTATTGTGCTATTTTGCACAAACGTCTCATTTTCCTGCTCTCTTAAGTGTTAAGACCTGTCTCAGAGAACTGGGATTAAAAGTAACAAAAATGGAGCCATGGGAAAGTCAAGTGACACACGCTGCTGAGATGCCTGGTGCTCTGCCCAGGAGTAGACGGAAGCTGCAGGTCCAGGTCGGGCACAGCGACTCTTGGGCCCCTTCAAGCCTTTGGGAATCTCCAGCTACTGTGATGTGGTGTGCAAACCTCTGACTTGAGATTCCAGAGGTGCTTGCACCCCCAATAACACCCATGCGAGCATAGCAAACAGCACTCCCTGCTCGCCGGTGCGGGTCACGAGCCACCTGCTGCGCTCTGGAGGCCAGCTGGAGCGCTCCAGTTGTAGGTCAGTTCCCCCCAAACCCACTACTCTTTCATGCATGCAGGACTTCAACGCAAATCAAGGTACCTTGAAGTGAAGGTTCAAAACTAATCGGCATCCTGGTGTGTAAAGAGATGTGGCTGCACGCTTCGACCTTGCAGGCTAATGTCCTGTCCTTGTGAATTAGGGCACAAATGGCTTCAGGAATATTCTCCGGAATTGCCAGAGAGAAGCAGAGTCGTTTATAAATGGATCCCCGTTGGAAAAGGTGTAGGCTTCCCTTTCTTAAGCCCCTCTCGTCTCTGGGCAAGTGGAAGAGATTAATCTCCTTGAGTTCAGGCTCCCAGGAAGCTCAGGGCCCCTCCCAGGCGGTGCAGGCCCTCAGAATCGATGCCCCCACCCCGGTGCAATCGTCCGTCTCTGTGCTTTCACTGTTCAGGTATGAGTTTTTTAAAAAAAGTTAATGAGCCTTTCTGCCACCATAAAACACACGCATGGTAAAGGTTTTATTGGCACGTTAATTATTGATGAAATCAAGAAGGTGATAAAGCTGATCCAAAGAGCGTCGGGAAGCAGGGACTCCACAGGCCAAGAAGCAGAGTTGGAATACGCACAATGAGCGTGCTGGGGGAGAGCCACACCTTCACCTCTGGGGCCAGGAAAGCACAACAGGAGCCCGCGGGGCACTGGGCAGCTTTGTGGACACTGAGCAGGCCAGGGCTGGGGGCCCAGCCTCCGGGACCCTGTAGTCGTTCCGCACGTGGCCATGTGGCAGGGTGGCCACCAATCACAGGGATCCATGGTACACTAGGCTTGTGGCTGGCATGACTTAGAAATGGAATTGTAGTTAGAGGGATTTAAGTAACTATTAAACTGGTCAATCTTTGGCTTCAGTTAATCTAATTAATTATATACAGATCTGAAGCAGCACATGTGTGGCTACGCTGTGGGACAGCAGGTTGAAATAGCACTGAGTGAGTCTTCTGAGCAGGAACCCCAAAGCGGCCTGGAGAAGGTGTGCAGCTTGCCTTCGGGCCTGGAGTCCAGCTCTTACTTTTTCTTGATGTCATTTGTATACAGATAACTATTTTTGTCCGGTTCCAGCCGGCAGGAACTGGACGGCTCTCATTCGGCGGCTGACTGGGAATGAAGTAGACCCAAAGGCCCTGAGTCCTCCAAGCACTTTATTTCTCCCTTTACCACGGCTAAAGGCCTCCAAGTGCTTCCCACCTTCCCTCTCTTAGAGGCAAGGCCCTTAAAACATTCTTTTTAGAGTCAAGGCTATTCACATTTAGAGTCCCTATTTCTGGGGCCGGGGCTACTACCTGCATCTTCTACCGCTGATCTCTCCGCCGTCTCTGCTGCTGCTTTTTCTTTGCTGTTTCTTCTACTTCTACCACGCTGCTTCTGTGCTTCTCTCCTGACTAGTCGCTACGCTATTTATCCATTA
>PVKS010015951.1:0-31187 GCA_004027875.1 Aplodontia rufa
AAGAACTTCAGCTCTTACTCCAACAAAGAGGTATATGAAACTAAAGGTGACACTTATTTTTGTGAATAATTCATGTTTCAAATCTTACTCTCAGTAATCATCTTTTATTTTTAAATATGCATTTTTATGCTGAGTTTATTTAAGCAGAGAATAGCTATAAATATGTAAATTTAGTGATTACATGGATACCTGTGATATGAAAAGCAAATAGTATCTTTTTATCAGTATTAAAAATTAATTCAATTAGCATATCAAATACTAATCTGAAGGAAAAAATTATCTAATTTTTTAAAAGCACCCTCATAGTTAAATAAATTATTCTTCAGTGGTCAAATTTAAGCCAAATTTCTTTTGTACTATATTTGAAGAAGTTCATATTCAGTTTTTAACAGTAATTATTGAAAATATAAAAGTTGAAGTCAAGAAGATATGCATGTATAAGATATATATATGTATGTATATATATGATTTGTAAAGTGTATATATATATATATATATATATATATATATATATATATATACTCACACATGAAATCTTTAGGGAAGAATTTTTGCTCATCCGAATCCATGAAAAATCTCCTTTCACATGAAGTCAAATTTCCAACCAGAGTAACAAACAGTTCTTTTTAGTTTTTTAGAAAATTTCAGATGGAGGGGTAGGGGCAGGTAAGAGATTCAGATAACAAGTAGCAAAACAAATTAAAGTACAGGGTATAACTGAGAGTAGATCAACTCAAGGGCATTCCCTTTGG
Organism: Aplodontia rufa; assembly: GCA_004027875.1. Taxonomy (NCBI): domain Eukaryota; kingdom Metazoa; phylum Chordata; class Mammalia; order Rodentia; family Aplodontiidae; genus Aplodontia; species Aplodontia rufa. Next base: position 753 of record PVKS010015951.1, read on the forward strand.
GGAAAAATCTGTACTTGAATTATGATTCTTTCCCCCACCTCCCCAGAATGGGATGAGTTAGTGTTTCTTTAGCACTTGTAACCAAATTTATGCTATGACACAGGAAGATGGTCTTAACTCAAAATAGGTGAAAATACAATATTTCTAGTTGCTGAAAAATTCACTGCAGGTTAGAGGCACTCTCAACACCTGGAATGCCCTGTAAGTTTCTTCACAGGGCTGTTTTCAACTTGGAAAGGTAGGACGAGAAAGGAAAAGGCCAATAGTTAGCTGACAGTAGCAGAAGAAAACCAAAACAAAAATCAATTACAATTATTTAACATTAAGTCCTTCCTGAGAAATTTCTCTTTGTGGGAAATATTATTGACACTGATAAACATAATCATAGAAAATACTGAAGCCAAGCATTGAGACCAGATCTTGTGCCTGACTTAACTTCACCTGATCCTTGTTGTTATGGTTTAGCTATGAGGTGTCCCCCAAAAGGTCATGTATGATACAATGCAGGAAGATTTAGAGGGGGAATGATTGGGTTATGAGAGCCTTAATCCAATCAGTGAATTAATCCTCAGATAGGGATTAACTAAGTGATTGGTAACTAAAGTTAGGGTGTAGATAGGAGGTAAGTCATTGGAGAGTGTGCCTTTGGGGGTATATATTTTGTCCCTGGCAAGTGGAGTCCCTCTCTCTGTTTCCTGGTGCCATGTTCCCATCCGCTCTCCTCTTCCACACTCTTCCACCATGCTATCCTGCCTTACCTTGGACCCTGAGGAATGAAGTCGGCAATCTATGGACTGAGACCTCTGAAACTGTGAGCCCCAAAATAAACTTCTCCTCCTCTAATTGTTCTTGTCAGCTCCATAAGTCATAGCAGCAAAAAAGCTGACTAAAAAACTAGTCTTCCATAATAATCAAGTGAGGAATGGTTTTTGGTGATCAGCAAGTGGCTGTGGGGAGCTACTCCCTCTAGTCTCTCCATTGTGTAATATGTCAGGAACTGCATGCGGGAAATCTAATCAGTGATGATATCCTGAAGAAGGGATGATCTCTCTTCCTCTGATACGCAGAACTGAAAAGCATCTTGTGATTGCACAGTTAGGATCCAGTGTGCATCACTTGGCTGTAAACTCTACCCGTGAGAAGATGCGCACTATCTTCTACATAAATCACCCCTACATCAGCTTGGTGGGAGGATGACCCCTTAGGATGAGATGATCCTCCATCTTCTGATCAATTTACTCATCATAATAAAGTTCTTTCTCTGCCATTGCCTTGCCTCGCTCCTCTAATGGGTTTATTTAGTGCTACAGGCAGAATACGCCTTTGCAAGTTAACAGTACCAGCACAGACCTAAAAGAAAAAGAGAACTTTGTAATCTGGCTCTCATAAACAGTATTCAAGCAAAATTTCTCCACCACACACATGCTACCGAAAGGTGTGCTAAGAAGAGAAGAATGTCAGATTCAGAGGATTGTCTTGCTCTTCTAAAACCTGAACACTCAGGAGCTTCTCAGTGCGGGAAGTCAACACAGGGAACATCTTGTTTTCTAGGGTCTACTCAGGGATTGTTATTGGAAGCTAATCAAAAATAACCTGTAGATTATATCCATTCTATTTATACTTTTTACTTTAAAATGGTCTAAGCCTTGTTTCCACCCTTCCTGGTATGATTCATGTCATTCTGGGTCAAGCTGGCACCTTTCTGTGGAGTGAGAATCAAAGAAAATCCGAGGAAGGAGCTGAGGGTGCAAACAATTATAACCAATTGAAGAGGGCGATATGGGACAGAGCCTCACTTGATAAACTGAAGGAAACATCGTGTTAAAGAACAGCTTCTCAACGAGAAGAATAAAATTGTATTTTGATGATTACCTAATCAATGAAATAGACAATTTGAAACTGGTTGGAAATTCAGTAAACATACAACTGAAGTGTTGCAGTAAAGGATTAGATATGCCTAATCCAAGGATATCTTTAATCCAGAACTGTGCTTCCCACTCTCAATAGATAGAAAATTTACAACTAAAAAAATGGAACAGGACTTAGCAACATTATGACTACTGTAGTACAATTTCTCCACTGAAAAAAAATTTACCCCTACTCTTTTATTAAACGTAAATCAAATGCTTAAAAATAACAAAAATATGTTTTAATCAATATCAAAATGAGGGATAGGGAGAAACACAGCTCTATGAAAACACCCTGTTCCTCATTAGTGTCATGCACATTTCATTTGTTATTCTTTTATGCTATAATGTCATTTTGTTCTCACTATTATTAAAAATGTAAAATATCCCTGTATAACTTGCTAATTTAGAAATTATTTCCAATGTTTTTATTTCAATTCTGTAAAAACAATACATCTACTAAGTACTGGCAATTAGCTTCTAAGGAGGCATAAATTGTGCTAAAGAAACTGATCATAAATTTCCCTTTGTATTCAGCATCTCTTTCTCAAACTGGTGTGCAACTTTCATTTTTTAAAATAATGCTTATCTTTCTTCGGGGTACTTTGGCAATATAAATTAAAAACTTTTGCATTTTGCATACCCAGAAAATCTACTTCTAGGACTTTATTCTAGGGAAATAACCATGAATGTACACAAAAGTTACTCATCAACATTTTTTCTAACAGTGGGAAACCAATAGCTTAAATGTATAATCATGGGAGACTGATTAAGGTGCTGTACATTCACAAGATGTAGTTCTGTGCAGTTAATAAATCATGTGGTAGAAAGATATTGAATGATCTGGGGAAAATATTATATTGTGCACATACGAATCAGTAACATATGCTTACAAAGAGTCTGAATTAATATTCATTTTTAGAAGCATTTGTGGGCAAAGAGGTAAAAAGATTGAAATAGTACATACCAATATCAATATTTTTCCTGGATGATAGATTATAGGCAATTTTTTTCTACTGCTTTTCTCTGTTTTCAAAGCTTCCTATGATTTACATAAAATAACCAATTTTTTAAAAATTTTAATAGAGAATTGATTTTATTTACTTTTTTCATCTAGTTTTTGTTTCTCCTACACTTCGTTGTGTGTGTGGTACTGAGGTCTGAACCTAGGTTCTTGTGTATGCCAGGCAAGTGCTCAATCCACCAAGCCACTGCTCCAGCCCCCAAAATAACCGATTTTTTAAAGGATAACAATATGATGACGTTAGGAAGAAGAATTCTGTTCTACAAAATGAGTGCAGCATGTTCATGGGCAAACACTTTGGTGGAAGCAGGCACAGAATAGGCAAAGGTATGAAGAGCAGTCAGCCTGAAGGTCTATCATATAGAGTACCTTAAAAGCCTTGCGAAAGTCACTGTGCCTGCCCCAAGACAGCACCTCATTTACTATTTTAATTTAATTGCTGCTTAAGATCCAAAACAGAGTCAGAAGGTGATATTGTGACTCACTTTTTAAAAAAAAGAAACCCACATGTATTATCCTCTAGAAGAAACTAATTACAGTAGTCTACTTGCCTTATGAGCCCTGCCTTTTTCATTACTACCCCAACTCAAAAAGCCTAAGACTTGGCTATTGTTGCCTATTATGTTTTAAATTTATTATTTTGTCACAATTATTGGTTTTCAGGAATTTGTGAAAATAGTACAAAGAGATCTATGGAGGCTTCACTCAGACTCAGCTTCTTCCAGTGGTAACATCTTGTGTTATTATAGTATAACATCAAAAAATAAGAAGCTATGACACTGGTAATAATATTTTAAGTAAACTACAGATGTTGCTAATTTTTCACCATTTTTATATATGTTTAAGTGTGTATCTCTATGCAATTTTATCCTGTATCTAGATTCATGGAACCACCACCACCAAGGAACTTCACCGCACTGCCCTTTTAAGTCTGTACCCTTCCTGTGCTTCCTCATGCACAACCCCTAATGACTCTAATCTGTTTCTATAGTTTTTATTTTCTTGATTTTTGGGGTTCTGCATTGAATCTGTGGCCTCATGCATGCTGGGCACATGCTTGAGTGCTAATACAACCCCAACCCTGTTCTCTACAGTTTTGTCTACCTACTATAATTTCCAGTTTTTAACACTATGGAAATAGATAAATGATACAAAGAATAAAGTGGCTTTCAGAAGTAATAAAAATGTTAGTATCAGAAGTTTTGAGCAGAGAATTACAAAGCACCTGATTTCCAATATTGCCTGCAATTTATTCAAAAATTTTATTTTGGGGAAGACTCAATAATCATTCTAAGTAGCAAGTTTTGTATGAACAAACTCAACTCTGCAATGCCTTTCTGCTTTATGTAAATGACACTTAGCTATCATTATTACCCGAAAGTCCTCTTAAGAATTAGGACTCAGGCTAGGTATATAGGTCAGTGGTAGGCACATGCTTAGCAAATACAAGACCCAGGTTCAATTTACACAACACACACACACACACACACACACAGAATTAAGAAACAAAAGAAAGGATATAATTAAATACCACACAATTCCATTACTCATTGCAGGAATAATGAATGCTAAATAAATGCTTCTCATTTAAGCAAAGTTGGACTGCTGGCATTAGCTTAGTTTTCCCTTTATTTCTTGCCTTCTTGCATTCATGCAAGTTCTTTTATGAAAGGGGAAGACATTTTCCAAATGCATGCAAAATCAAATTGTCATGAAAGTTTTTCATTAAAAGCTACAGTCCTGACTTCACACAAATGGAATCAAAGAATAAGTATGTTATGGTTTGGATATGAGGTGGTCCTCAAAAGTTCCTGCGTTGGGGTTGGGGATTTAGCTCAGTGGCAGAGCGCTTGCCTAGCATGTTAGGGAGTTCGGTCCTCAGCCCTAAAATAAAAAAAAAAGTTCCAGGGTTAATGCAGGAATGTTGGGAGGTAAAGTGATTGAACTATGAGAGCAATGACATAATCAGTCCATCCTAGTTTGAATGGATTAACTAGTTCTCTTCTTCACGGCTCCTTCCCTCTTCTTCCTCTCTGCTTCCTGGTTGCCATGAATGGAGCAGCATTCCTCCACCAAGTCCTTCTGCCATGATGTTCTGCCTGACTTGGGCCCACAGCAATGAACTCAACCAACCATGGACTAAACCTCTGGAACTGTGAGCCAATATAAACCTTTCCTTCTCTAAGTAGTTCCTATCAGATATTTTTGTTACAGAGAGAAAACTGACTAACGTGGTACTCTTTTACGTTTGGCTTCTTTTACTTAGCATGATATTTTTGAGATTCATTCACATATTAACATGCATCAGCACTTTATTCCTTTTCCTTGCTGAGTACTATTTCATTGTGTGGATATACTCATGCTTATATATTCTCTTGGCATTGAATATTTGGATTATTTTCCTGCTTTAGGCTTGATGAGTAAGATTGCTGTGACCATTCTTGTGTAAATTTAAAAAATAAACAAACATTGTTTCTCTTGGATATGTAACTGGAAATGGAATTGCTGGATCAGAAGGGAGATATTTGTTTAACTTCACTTGAAACTGCTAAACAGTGTTGTAAAGTGGTTGCATGAACTTTGCAAAACTAATATCTGATGATAGAGATCAGGAAAGTTGTTAACTGCTGGCCTGGAGAGCAGTTATTGGCTGGAAGAGGGTATGAGGCAACCTTCTGAGATAGTGGAAAGTTCCATGTTTCATTCTGGGTGGTGGTCAGATGGGTGTATACATAAGTAAAAAGTCATTTCTCTCTATACTTAAAATTTGTGCATGTTACAATATGTAATTTCTACCTCAATAATTTTAAAATAAACCCTACAATCCTATGTTCACCCAAAGCTGTGCTTCCAGTCTAACCTCTAAAATAGTTTGCTTTTTGTCATTCTGCCCCGCTCCATTCTCTCTATGAATACTTATCTGGAAATCACAAGTTTTGCCTTCCATAACAAAACACAATCCAACTATTTCTCAAATCAGCCTTTCAAACCTTAAATGCTTAAAATATCTCCTCTATGCCATGTTTTTTTCTAGAATAGATACCTCCAGCTTCTCAAGTGACATATTTTTCAGAATTACTCAACTTATTTTTGTCATCAGACAATGGGTAATTTTTTAAAAAATGAGAATTGCAAATGTAAATAATTCTCCCAAACCTGACCAGTGCAGAGCTCAGAGGAAATGTGCAGTCTGAAGATCTGTGGCTACTATACCTCCCTGAATACTAGCTAAGACATCCCTGCCTTGCGCAGCTGTGACTCCTCATTTGTTCCTATGATTTTGGGGCCAACAAAATCCTTCAGATTTGACTCAAGTTGATTTTAACCAAAATTGATTCTTTTCTCTCTGTTAGTAGACCATGAAAATTTGGAAACCTATAGGCAGGATTTCACATTTGACTCTGTTAAATTTTAAATCTTAAAATTATCTGTGTATTATTAAATCTTGATGGTTTCAGCACATCATGACAGCATATTAGCCAATTGCTGATTAAGGCTACTGCCTGCAGCTTTGCAACCAGCACACATTTCACAGTCCCCTTCTCTACCCGTATGATCAATTGGTGTGATGGTCATGGAAATGACTGCCCGCGTGCACTAAGGGGACAGCATTCCTATTTAATCAGAATAACACCATGAGATGGGACTCCTTGTTAGGAGAAAAGGAAGCAGAGCATGGTTAATAAATATGAAAATATGACACAGCTAGTATAAATAAGGGCCATCTCCAGAGCACATCATCTGTAACTGTGCTATTCTGTCTCCAAGTTCTGATTAAAACAATATTGGGGGGTTGGGGATTTAGCTCAGTGGCAGAGCGTTTGCCTAGCATGTGCAAGGCCCCGAGTTCGCTCCTCAGTTCTGGAAACAAAACAACATTGGCAAGCCTGGAGTGATGACTCAGCAGTTACAGCGCTTGGCTGGCATGCGTGAGGATGTGGTTCAAACCCCAGCACCACGTACGCAATGAAGTGTCGGAGCAACAACAACAACAGAAAGGCCACGTGAAAAACTAAATAAAATTGATTCTCTCTCTCGCTGTCCTTCTCTTTCTTAAAAAAAAAATATTGGCACTGGCAATACCAAGGAAATAATCTGGCAAGAGGACTCTAGTGATCACTATCAATTTGCATTTGTCTGCAATGATACATGGGCAACCATTTACTAATTAGGTTCTATGATCAGATTGCTCCAAGTTACCTCAGAGAACAGCATTAAGAATACTATCAAATGTTTTAAATAAATACATAAACTCGTCTATGGCATCCTTCCAATTTAGAAATTTTAAATGGCCATTTAAACTAATAAGATATACATTTAAGTACTAATGTGTAGACTATAGTCTAAATATTTACACATCCCTATCTCATCTAATTATTTGGTACAACTCCTTTAGTATATCCATGTTGGACCATCAATCGCTTCTTTTTCTCCTAAGAGTTCAAAAACCATATAAGCATATTATCTAGAATTTTGCTGAGATTGACTTATTTGCAGAAATTCTAAGAAACGAACCACAGTACTGAAGAAAATGGAAAAACAGAATGAATAGATATGAACTTATTAATACAAAAATTTCTGCTGCAAACAGTACTACCATAAGACAGAAGCAAAGAAGTGGACGGTAGCCCAGGACTGCCTGTTGAAAGTCATTCCCTTCAACACATTTTTTTTTTCCAGATGAAGAAATAAAAGCCCAGAGGAGCTGATATTCTTATGAGCCATCAGCTAATTATTAGCAGATGGATCTTGCAAGACCATGTCCTGCCCGTGTCCGATACTGCTAGGAGTGACACTGGCTTTTACATTCCCAGACATCATTCTCATGCTTTTTTTTCCATTCTGCTTGGAGTGGGGGGAGTGGCTCCCCACATTAAGCCTCAGACTTGCTTCCTCTGGACTTTAGCCTCCCTAACCACCTTTATATAGGTTTATGACTCACCTGATACACTCACTTAGCTATTTGTCATGCTGATCTTTTCACATTCTTTATCATTTGTATTTCCTTTGCATCTTTTTCCATTAGGAGTAACTATAATTTCATCTTTTAGAATCTTCCATACTTCATGAACTATTTCCCAGCTTGAAAAAAAATCTCCATATGTCCTATGCCAAACAGTGTCAGCACATAGTAGGTTATGTTTATTGAATCTCCATCTATAGGTTCATATTTATCTTTCCTCTGAATTAAAAAAAAGAACATGACTTTGGCTTTTGTTATTTGGCTCTGTTTGTTTTTAGATTCAAGGAACATATCTATGTCCATGTTCCTTTCTTTTACTATTTCTATTAGTCTCCTTCACTAAGGTCCTTCCCTTTGTGGGATTCACATGCACAGTGTTACTCTTGGGCTTTGTCCACTTTGCCAGTACCTGAAGTGTCAGAAAGGCAAGAATTCATCGGATGCTCCGTTTTAGCAAATGGGACTTGTAGATGTACCTCTGCAGGCATTCCCATCATGGACTTCACTGGGTCCAAATTCAAAGTTTACTATGAACTATAGGTGGATAACCCACCTGTTCCCCACCTTCCACATTCTTTTCTCCTTGTGTCATTGTTACAACCCAGCAGAAGAAGGTAGGTCTTGATAGATTGCACAGGCACTAGCAGCCTCTTCCTCGTGTCTTAGTTCCAATCCCCTGAAAGATCATCTGAGATTTATGCTGGGTCTATATCAGCCTCAATTTGTTGTAGTAAGAGATCACCAGAGATCAAAGGAAAATAAGTGGTTATAGTTTAAAATACGAAGATTTTCTCGTTTAGAAGACAAAAAAGTTTCTGCATTGGAATTCCTATTTGTTGCATAAAGAAGAAAAACCAAATTCTACTAAGTGTCTGGGAAACCTTACAAATGCTTCCCTGTAAGATAAAATGGTGCTTCACAGCAGTGTTTGAAATCACTTTTTGGGTCCTTTTCAATGTGCTCTACTCCTTCAAGTCTGAGAGCTTTCACATTATGATCATCTCTCAATGACTTTGAGTCACCCAAGCACAGGGAGTGAAGCCACAGAGCCATTCCCACTGTCAAGTCAGACTGAAGAATTTCTCTGCTGAAATTGCCCCCAGGTCTCTCAAAGGCCTAAAACCTAAGTTCGATTCATAGTCCCCTGAAGTCTGGCTCTTACCTAACTCACCTAACACATCTTTCCTTTGGTGCAGCATCCTCCACCTCTCCACTCTGGGAGTTTCCCACATTTCAGTTATTGTTACGGTTTGGATATGAGGGGTCTCCCAAAAGCTCATGTGTGAGACAATGTGAGTGTTCAGAGGTGGAATGATTGGATTGTGACGGCTGTAACCTCTGATATGGATTAGCTGAGCAGTCATTGCTGGTGGGTAGGGTACTGCTGGAGGAAGCAGGCTACTAGCGCGGAGCCTTTGAAGTTTACATTTTGTCCCTGTTGAGTAGAGCTCTCTCCCTGCTTCCTGACTGTTATGAACTGAGCAGCCTTCCGCCACCACACCCTTCGGTCATGATGTTCTGACACATCTTGGGCCCAGAGCCATGTAATTAGCCACTGTAATGGTATGAATGAAAGATGACCCCCAAAAGTTCCTGTGTGACAATGCAGGAAGGCTGAGGTGAAATGACTGGGTTATAAGAGGTTTAACTCAATCAGTGAGTTAATCCCCTTATAGGGATTAATGGGCAACTGAAGGCAGGTAAGGTATGGCTGGAAAAGGTGGATCACTGGGGGTGTGCTTCTCTCTGTATATATGCAGAGAGAGAAGAAAAGAAAAGGAAGATGAAGAGGAGGAAGAGGAAGAGGAAGAGGAAAAAGAAGAAGAAAGAAAGAAAGAAAGAAAGAAAGAAAGAAAGAATTTTATTTATTTTTCATCTGGTTTTTGTTTTTCCAACACTTAGTTGTGTATGTGGTGCTGGGGTTTGAACCTGGGTCCTTGCACATGCCAGGCAAGTGCTCTACCACTGAGCCACTGCTCCAGCCACTAGGATATTTATTTTGTGGCTGGCATGGAATTTCTCTCTTTGCTTCCTGGAGCCACGCCTTCTGCCACACTCTTCCACCATGATGTTCTGCCTCCTCTCAAGCCCCAAGGAAGGCAGTCAGCCTTCTTTGGACTAAGACCTCTGAAACCATGAGCCCCCAAATAAGCCTTTCCTCCTAAAATTATTCTTGTCAGGTTTTTAATCACAGCAACAAAAAGCTGCCTAAAACACAAACCATGGACTAAACCTCTGAAACAAAAACCAAAATAACCTTTCTTCTTCACTTAGTTGTTCCTATCAGGTGTTTTAGTCACAGTGACAGAGAGCTGGGTAAAACATCTGTGCCCCTACAATTTCTAATGTGTTCTTTTTGGCTTAAGCATCTTCACTGATCCAGTTTGGATAGCACCTCCTCTGGGCAGGCTTCCCTGACTTCCCCTTGCTGAGGGAGACGTCCCTTCAATCTTGGGTTAAAGTCTATCAAAGTCCTTATACTTTAGAGCAATTGTTTGTACCCTTATTTGCTACTCCTACTTTCACGGTGTACTTTAGGAGTAAAATCTGTGTTTCTTCATCACTTTGAACCATAACACAAAACAATATCTGGATTACAGTTGGTAGTCAGTATTTGCTGAATGAAATCCTAGACTGATATACTAAAATCTCAAATTTCTTGATAGTAGCATCCTTCCATTTGGAAACATTTATGTCTAATTTAGCTCTGGGAAGTCAGAAAAGTATTATTTCTCAACACATGTTAATGCATTTGTCTTTGCTTGTGGAATTCCAATAGAATGCCCTGTATTGGTGCTCTAATCTAGATGTCGATTTGAAACAGAAGTGGAATAAAAAAGTGTGGTAGGGAGAAAGCAAAAAGCAAAAGCTGAAACACAACTGAAGAAAAGTAGAAGAATCTTTGTTTAAAACAAGGAAGGCTAGCCACGCCTCTTCCAGCTCCTTAAAGACCCTTTATTGGAAGGATTCTGCTGAAAGAAAAGGTCACCTTAGCGAGAATGACTTCTGAATTTTCAAGTCATAAATGGCTCAGAACAGCAAAAAATTCAATGCAATAATCTTGAAAAAAACTTATGCAATAAAAATTTAGATAAACAATATTTAGTGATAATCCTTTTTAACCTAATTTTCTTCTATTCATGTACCAAAAATAGCAATCAAAATGGATCATTCCTGTTACTATGCATGAGTTAGGTCAACGGAAGGTCAATTTTCATATGTATGATTCCAAATTTTTTCAGTGGTAGTGTCCAACAGGTAAATAAATCTCAAACTTCCTCACAAATGAGTAAGGACACTATATAACAGTGGCATGGCCATCTACTGATTCAGTCATTGACCACAGATGATCCAAGCAACTATCCTAGTACATGAGAGTCTGAGATACAAGGATGCAGGGCTTATTCTCAAAGACTTCCTTCTCTGCACTGGCTACAGCATGTTTCAGATGTACTGAGCAGGGCTTCATCTTCACCAAATGCATTACTCTGGGTTTGGATGTGTGACATGTTTCTCCATTAGGGTGAAAAGCTGGTTACATAATAGGTCATATCCATACCTGAATTCAGAAGCACCTCAGAGTTAGGATTTTCAACATAATAGGATTTGATAGATCTTTGATGGAATAATATGAAAAAATTATCCTAGTTACTCTGTGTAATCTATTAAGTTTATGAAGTACCAAGTAAAGGTATAGTATCCAAATTCAAAAACCTAAAAGCCAAAATGTTTTAAGCATCAAAAAAGTTTTTAATTGGGCTGGAGTAGTAGCTCAGTGGTCACAGCACTTCTCTGGCATGCATGAGGACACTGGTTCAAACCCCAGCACCACATACACAATAAAGTGTCAGAGCAATGAAAGCAACATTAAAAAACTAAATAAAATTGATTCTTTCTCTCTCTTTCTCAAGGACCCCTCTCTTTATTAAAAAAAAAAGTTTTGAATTATGGAGTATTTCTCATTTCAGATTATCAAATATGCAAACACTCCAAAACACAAAAAAGACTCCAAAATCTGAAAGAGTTGAGGTTTCAAGCATTTTGCACAAGGGATACTCAACCTATATTCCTTTACTCCATCAGACAACATATTGGTATCATTTCTACCAGACATTCATGAAGTTTATGTTAATCCAACCAAACAGACAAAAATGGGGGAAGAAGAAGACAAAAGCAGTCCACTTCCTCCTAACCTGTTTGTGGATTATGATGTGTTGTTACTGTCTCATTTCATAATATGGATGTCCCATGTTCTTCATTTGCTCCTTTTCATGATATGATGCAAAGAAAACAACAGAATACAGAATTAAGCTTAGATTTTCTTTTAAAGAGGGGGGAGAAAGAGGGAATCAATTTTATCATCTGTTTTTCTGTTTCTCAGACACTTGGTTATAGATGTGGTGCTGAAATTTGAACTTGGGTCCTTGTGCATGCCAGGCAAGTGTGGTAACCTGTGAGCCACTGCTCCAGCCCCAACCTTAGACTGTTGTTGGTTCCAGACAGTGTGAGGTCCTTTCGCCCCACCTTCAAAAAGCCAATTCAAGGCCCCTTTTCAACCAGAGGGGGAAATTCACCGAAGAAATAAAACAGAATGATACCTAAGAACCTGGAAAAGCCGCCACCTGGGATTTCAATGACTCAATCAGGAAATTCTACATGACCTTAGTAATTTTAGTCAGGAGGAAGTGTAGGCAACACACGGTCAACTACACCCAGAAAAATTCATCGTATGCTACAAAGCAAAACACCAGATGTTATTGCAACTTTTGGACTAGATTGCCCTAGGAGGTCTTTCAGAGGGTTATTCTGTGGCCTGGTGCCTGGGAGCCAAACCCGGCAGTTTCTGTGATGGTAACGGCTGGCTGGCGTGGAATGTTACCATGGCAAATTAGGATAACTGGGCAATAAGTGATACTAAAACCAATACAAATTTAGAGGGTTTGTGCATGTGTCAACAATGTGAATTAGAGATGCATGCATTCATAAGAGACACAAGTTTCTTATCCATGCAGTCTTCACTGAAATAACTTTTAGTATCAGAACTCCTATTACCTGACAGCCTATCATTTGCTCTAAAGTGACCTTAAAGGCCTAATGCTTTTGACAGATCTACCTCTCGGAGTCCAGATAAGCAGGGCATTTAGTCCAAAGCTGTGTAGAGTCATCATTTCTCAGGGACTCATCCTTACAGGCCTGAAGCCACTGCCCAAGGTATCAGTGCTGATGATTAATTTCTTCTTTGAAGTAGCTCATCTTTTACATAAGGATTATCTTCAAACACATTCTTGATCTTTTAAATAGCAGCAAGCCCAGGGAAGGGAGCTAGTCTAGGTTTAGAGCTGCTAAAAGGGACTGATAGTATTTCAAATCTTTTGTAAGTATGGTCTAATTTTGTACTGAATGCTTCCAAAGTTGCTTGTGCCTGTGGCATCAAAATTCCCATCTCACACTTGACCAAAAGGCAGTTTTGGAGGTCTGGGCAGCCTGACATGTAGAGCACTAATGAATACAGATCTTACTCCCTGGTCCTCCTGACATCTCAAATACTCTATCCTTGCTTACTCCTCAAACATAAATGGAAAACAGATTGACCAAAAGATAGGATATCCAGTGACTGTTCCAACGATGATAGTTAAATAACGTGCTGGTTGTAAGTCCTCAGGCCATGAACAAGGTTTATGAAATTTTTACTTATAACTGCATGCTTACTCTGCAAAACAATATCAGCAAAAGGTCTATGCTATGAATAGTATCAAAATAGATTCCCTGACAACTTTTTTTTTTTTACAACTTCTGTTTTCAATTTACTGGGATGAAAATATTTCTGACAGTGTTAGAAACACACCCCATTCTAAAAAGTATACCCTTTGCACATTACCAGATTGCAGATAATAATGCTAATTTAGGATGGGTTTGATGGCATCAATAAAAATGGGATTGATATATTTGCTGCATTTATATAACATTCATGACGATTAAAAAGACCAGCTGTTCCTTACGGGGAGGTTTCTGCCCCCAAATTTAGGACATTCACTAAATGACTTAATGGTATAAATATCCAAAAGAGCTTGGTTCTCTATTTCCATTGGTGCAAATTGCTCCAAGGCTGAAGTTGTTGTGAATCCAAAGAAACGATCTGTCTTGACCAGGAATGAAAATCCCTGGCAATTCTGTTTCCAGCTTTCCAAAAATTTAAGAATTAATGAAGTTAAATGTAAGCATTTCAGTTCTTATCAAATATCAAGATGTATCTTTTTACATACTCAATTGATTTTAAATATAGGCTATGACATTGCCTTTTGGGGGATAATAAAATTCAGCTCTTTTTCTCACATTTCAACACATTTTATGTATAGTTTTCTATTTGAATGAGATTGATCAAGCATGGTAAGGTTCAAGAGTACCAATCTGGGTTCTTTAGAGCAGCATACAGTTTCTGAATTCTGTGTGTTCCATGAAGTTCTAAATACTTAGCATGGCTTAAACTGCTTTAATCTTCATAACAAATTATCAGCTGTGCAATCTTGGGCAAGTTGCTTAATCTTTCTAAATTGTAATTTCATTTCCTGGGAAAGAAAGTGAAACTTAGAAGATGAAGTGATTTGTTGGAGTTCACTCAGTGAGGACTGGTAAGGGCAAGCGAAGACCACCTTCTCACTCCTGCCCATGGCTGCTCTTTATTTATTTATTATTTTTTTTAAAGAGAGAGGGACAGTGTGTAAGAAAGAATCACTTTTTATTTAGTTTTTCATGTGGTCTTTGTTGCTTAAACACTTTGTTGTGTATGTGGTGCTGGGTTTGAACTCTCGTCCTCGTGAATGCCAGACAAATGTCACAACTGCTGAGCCACTGCTCCAGTCTCCCATGACTGCTCTTTAGAATTAACTAGAGATGGCAGAGCTAGATGCTCCTAGAGTTACCTGTAGCCCTTACATTCACCTTTGCTTGCCCCATGTGATTCTTCTAAAACTAAAATGCACAATTGATCATGAAAAAAAGATGCATGAATTCTTTCCCACACTACCACCACCATCTTTGAGACTGAACTTTTCAACCTAGCTGCCTTATAAACTTCTTTGAAAAACAGTGCAAACCATGTAACAACTTCTACAATGGCTTCTAAAAGAAGCTTCTAATGAGCTCATGATCTTGAAAACACTGTTGTCTCTATAAGAAATGTAGGACTGAAAAAAGGTGTGATAAATCACAAATTAAATGAACACTACACATCAGTTCAACTTTGTGGGTAAAGATATAAAGTACAAGTTGATTGAAGATGGAAAGTTGAGGGCTGGAGCGGTGGCTTGGCGGTTGCTGCGCTTGCCCGGCATGCGCCAAGTACACGGGTTCAAACCCCAGCACCCACGTACACAACTAAGTGTCAGAGCAACGAAAGCCATGTGAAAAACTCAATAAAAATTGATTCTCTCTCTCTCTCTCTCTCTCTCTCTCTCTCTCGCTGTCCTTCTCTCTTAAAAAAAAAAGATGGAAAGTCATAATTTGAAAATGCTTCAGAAAGACAGGCAAATATAGATACACTCAGTTCCTAAGAAACGATTAGAAACAAATCGTACAATTTGGCATCACCAGATTCTGCACCATTGCCCTTGCCCACATAATTCATGCCTTTGCAAGGGTGAGAAATGCAGAGCACCAGGCTTTAGCAAGGCTTATGTTTATAGGAAACACATGGGTTTTACAGCCAGCTGGATCTGGATTTGAATCCCAGCTCTGCAGACGTCCAGGAATGTGTGGTCCTGCAAGTTACTTAAACTCACAAAGACTCAGTTTCTGCATCTGCTAAAATGGAATTACTGCCTCTTGGCAAGTTATTGTGAGGGTATAGCTAATGTGTATAGCATGTTTGGATATGATAGGTTCTCAATAAATTGTAGCTAATAGTAACAAGTATAATGGTATTACCAAAATTTTTTTTTAAATATACTGCTGCCAGCAGAGATAATATGTGATGGCTACATGCCTGGACCTGGCCTGGACTCCTTGGTTTGTGTCCTTGACTTTCCTTTACTCGTGATATTCATATGGCATTTAACAATGATTGTTCCCAGTTGATCTCTTTTCTCTCATAACATCTACATGGTTTTACCTGGACATCTTAGGCTCTTCCTGTGAGCAAGATACTTCTCAGCCACACCACAGTTGTAAAGCAGAGCTGGCAAACACGCTTGGGGTGAGGATAAATTTGTTCATCCATGAAAGCCTAAAATCAAGCCTGACACCGATACAATAACCCAATACATGCTAGGAACTGCTGCTGCTGTTGTTATTTTAGTCATCTGGTAAAAGTCATTACAGAACCAGGACCAACTACCTGGATAAAAACTGCCCGCATACAATGTTGTTTAGTAAGTTGGGAACGGAAGAGTGTGAAAACTCCTGAGGATGACCAGACAGCATTCAGACTAATGGCCAGAATAAGAAAACATGAGATTTTCTCTCAAGAGCAAAATCAAAATTAGGCTGTCGATTATTAGGAGGCTGACCAATTAACTGGGTGATCCTAGTAGAGACCCAGGGTTTACAAAATGTTTCACTATAAGAGGAGTTTGTGAATATGAAGGATTTTCAAACACAAAGCTGAATTTTTTTTTAATGGTAAAGAAAAAGAATGAAGCAAGGAGACTATATTTTGCCTCCTTCCTTTCCCATAAACATTTATTTTTATTTTTTTTCCTCTTTCTCTGTTGCCATTTTTCTAAATCCTTTTTGCAAAGGTCAGAAAAATAGCATTAGTGCCACTGTGTCACTTCCCCACATACTACTTAAGACATTTAGCCACCTAACAAATGTAAGAAAGGACTGCCATTCCCATTAACCATTAAGAAATAGCTACCTAACCAGCAGATTCCAGTTTGCAAAGATGACATATAATCCTGCTGCTCTGGGTGTGGCTCTGTGCAGACGGATGGAGGGGCTGGAATTCAAACTGTTTTCTCCAGCATCTTACAGATAAGAATGATGACAGCAAGCCAGGGCGAAGAACAGGGTGTCCCTACCAGCTGTCTGGCCTATAAACCTTCTAAAGCACCCACTTCCTGGCACAGGGCCAGGTTAGGGGCCAGCAGCTCAGTTATGGTCCTGTGGGTCTCCAGGAAAAGTAGTGGGGAGGAACTTGAAAGAACCCACTTCATGGTATGAGATGAGGAACAAGAGGCACGTTTTTCAACAGTTGTGAGTGTTTGCAGCTCACCCCTCAAGAACAGTAACTTCAGCAGCCACTTCATTATATTTCTACTGTAAATGATACAGGCCTGAGCCAAGTCAGCACCAAAATTCCCTGCAGAATTCAGTCGAAGTTAGGTCATCTGCACTCTATTGACAACTGCTGAACTGAAAGCTCCTAACGAGGCATCTCAGCAACAGTATGTGGCCTGCCACTAATGAGGCTCTTTTTCCATGAATAATGAACAAGAACATCATCTCTGTTGCCAGGTACACAACATAAACAAAGCTCAACACAAGGGCCTTGATACGGTGACTTTGTCTATTTGCAACAAAGGAATTTTTCAAAGTGTGAGCCAAGTTTTAGTGGAGGGTGGGACAGGCTGTTGTAACAAATAATACGGACATATGTTATCAGAATCTAATAAATCAGCTTTCGGTTGTTGTGGAACAGAGACTGTGCAGTGGGACAAAGAGAGACAATGAATAGCTCCAAATGAGTTCATTTTTAAAAATTTTGTAATCAGTTTTATAACACAGGCTGATGATTTCTGTAATAAACTGAGATCTTCATGAAAGGAGACTTATGAGACTTGTGATCCCAAAGGTACTGTTGGTTCAATCTTTATTTCATATGCCTTCATATATCAGGTTTAGTACTGGTCAGCAGTGGGATAGAACACTGGAACCTTGCTGTGGCATCTGCAAAAGTACATTGCCACCTGAACCTCTGGGCACAGGATTAAGTTCCATTGGTACTGAAAGAAGCTCAATGTATGTGTTTGTGTCTACAGGAAATCCTTAGAGCTTAGGCTCCCAAGCTTAGACCACTGTTGAGTGGAACAATGAGATTCCAGGACATAAACAGAGAATAAAAGACAGTTGACATAAAGACCAAACATTTTTACTTTGCTTACTTTAACGTGTTTCACACTTTTCTCTTCCTAAAATCAGTTCCATACTCCATACTAGGAAGACATACTCATTACACAAAGTGCTCAAGTCCACAGAGCACATTGATGTCATCCCTGGCAGAGGGCATTTAGTTCCCACCAATCTGAGCAAGACTGAAGAAAGCAAAAATACAAACAATGTCCCAAGGCCTCAGTTCCTCAACTGTAAGGGAAGCAGTTCCAACCCATTTCAGAGATTCCGTATGAAGAATTTTGTGTGAAAAATAAGGCTCAAATGATATAGTTTGTTCCACATGCTTGGTGAATTCCCAGTACTTTGTGATCTGAATAATTCTTTAAATGAATTAAACATTCTTACTAAAGAAAGAATATCTTATAAAATAAAAAAGTATTACATAATATAAGCAACCACCCCATAATATATATTCTGCATGCAAACACATTTATTTCAGGGAGAAAGTAACTGAAATAAGGCACAATAGTATGGAGTTCTGAAGAAATTCTAGTAGTGAGGTCATGGCAGGTAGTTATGCAGATTTTTTTTTTCTTTTTCTTTCTTTCTCTCTCTTTTGTGTGTGTGTGTGTGTGTGTGTGTGTGTGTGTGTGTGTATGTGGAATTAGAATTATATGGAATTTGAATTAAACCCAGGGCTGCTTTACCATGGAATTACATCCCTGGTCCTTTTTACTTTTTTATTTGAGACAGGGTCTTGCTAAGTTACTGAGGTTGGCTTTGAACTTGCAATCCTTCTGCCTCAGCATCCTGAGTACCTGGGATTATAGGCATGTGTCACCAGGCCTGTATGCAGATAACTTCTGCACAAAGAATCACACGGTGAGTTCATGGATAATGGCAACATAAACAGAAGAGTTAAAATCTCCAGGATGTTTATTCTTGCGGTTTGTTAAGAACAGGCAAGATAGAATAAGTTCACAGGTGAGTAATCTGAATAGTGAAGAAACTTTAAAGTTAATCCTATAAAGAAATAGGAGGGGCTGGAGTGGTGGCTCAGTGGTATCATGCTTGCCTGGCACGAACGAGGACCCAAGTTCGAACTCCAGCTCCACAGACACAGCTGAATGTTGGAGCAACAAAACCCAGAGATGAAAAACTAAATAAAGCTGATTCTCTTTTTTTCTCTCTCTTAAAAAAAAAAAAGAATTGAAGATATTCTACTAGTGAGGAAAAGACCTAGGGTGAAGAAGACATGATTTTATCTTCAAATATTTTCTGAGCTGTTCTGTATTGCTCCAGAGGATCAACATGACCTACAGGTAGTGGTCACAACAAACCAGTGTGGTTTCACAGCAAGATCTCTGACAGTTGGTGCTATCCCAGACCTCCAACACTCTGCTGCCAGCAAAGCAGCTCCTGACCATGAGGGAATAAAGCAGAGTAAATATAACTGCCTCCTGGGGAGAGTAACAGGGACACCTGTGCAGAGGGAAGGAGGAGAATGGGGCATGGGACACATGATGTTTCTGCCTCTTCCTAGCATGGAATTCTGGATTCTATAAAAGAGGAGGTGAAAATTCTTTGAAAGGAGAGTTGTCAAAGTGTTGTGCTTTTTGGAATGATCCTTTCAGTTTAGTCTCCAGGACACATCAAGAAAAGAGAAGTTCTCAAGAACATGCAAACAGCCAAGGACTCACCGTCGTACTTTGCTAAGACTGCCTGAACGTCAGCATATGCCTGGAGTTCCAGAAGGGCTTCCAAAAGGTTTTCATGGATGTTGAACATGCTCAGAAGGGGGAACTCCTTCATTAACTAGAAAAGAAGAAACCAAGGAATACACAACATGATGTTTTGTACACACAGTGAAATGATTACCATAGTCAAATATTTTAAGAAATATATATTTCTTTATATTTTTTTCACTTTAATTTTTTGTACTGGGGATTAAACCTAGGGCCTTGTGCATGCTTGGCAAGTGCTCTATCACTGAACTTATATCCCCATACCTTCTTCTTTTACTTTGAAATAGAGATTCACTAAATTGCTGAGGCTGGCAAACATCCTGCCTCAGTCTCCTGGGATTACAGGTATCTACCACAAAATCAGGTTTCTTATTTTTTTAAAAGCATACCTCCAAAGCATAACATTTCTTTAGTATAAAAATATAATTCATAATGTTAGATTATAACTTTTCATAACAACTATTATTTTTCAGAACACTAAATGATTTTTTTTCTTTTTTTCCCGACATTTTGGAAAAATGGCAATTCTGGTTTCAGTTTTGTGTGGATGTGTTGCTGGAGATCAAACCCAGGGTACTCTAACCAGGGAACAATACCCAGCCCAGAAAAATGGCAGGTTTGACTTTGTAAAACTCTACCTACAATGAGAGAAAATTCAAAAGAAAGATTTTCAGGGCTAGAGCAGTGGCTCAGTGGTTACAGTGCTTGCCTGATGTGCACAAGTACACGGGTTCAAACCCCCAGCACCACGAACACAGCGAAGTGTCAGAGCACATGAAAGGGCACATGAAAAACTAAGCAAAATGGATTCTCTCTCTCTCTCACTGTCCCTCTTTCTTTAAAAAAATATTAAAACTTTAAGAAAGATTTTCAGAGAAACTGAAGATGCTCAATAATGACAAAATGTTATAACCAAATAAGGTGAAAGTAGAAAAATAACTCACAGGCTTTAATGGGTCACTGGTAAGCTTATTAAGAGCAGCTTGGATGAAAGCTAGAGAACAGAGGGAAAAGGAAACAGGCACTATTCTTTTGAGCATCCTGGTGGTAAAGGTGAGGAGAAAAAGAAAAGTAGCTAGAAGGTGATATGGTTGGCTGAAAATCTGTAGGTAGTGGTGGTAATCAAGAAAGAAGTTCACAAGTTCCTGCCTGGTGGCCTTAGTGAAACACGAGTCAAGATCGTCTTCTGAGACAGGGAATAAAAGTACAGACTAGCCACAAAGGAAAGATCTGCTTAGGTGAAAAGGCAAAGTTTATCTCCAGCAACTAACAAATCACACACCATGAATTTACAGAAGCTATAACTGCCATGGTTGTCGAGTTTTGGCGAGCAGTGGTCAGCAGCCCAGGGAGAGCAGCAAGATGTCCAATGACAAGGCTGAGTCTGGGCAGACAGGATTAGGGCCAAAGAAAAGTCAAGAAGCAAGAGAGTGGACTGTAATGGAGAAATGATGAAAAGGAATGGCCCAAATGGAAAGGAAGAGAGGTCCCAAAGGAGTTAATAATATTGAACTTCACTGGAAAGCAAGGGGAAAGAAGAAAACACCAAGAATTTCAGAGTAAAATCTTTATCTTAAAGAAAGGTAAAATCTCATTGTGAAAAACATAACCAGGTTCTTCATAAAGCAAAGTCATATATTTATGCTGCTCCCTTACGCTCCCACACGGATAACTCATTTCTACTATAGAGACTTCTAAAATAAAATAACTTTTTAAATGTTAACATCTTTAAAGCAATTATGCTGTGAGAAATGCTACTCAAAAACAGGCTAACCCACTGCCATGCAAAAACTCAGTGGATATGCTTCAGGGACTTCTTCCTTCATTAGGAATGTTTACCATACTGTTTTATTTTTTAAAGTCAAGAATCATTTAGCATATCTTTTAAAATAATTTTCTGCAACCCAAAAGATCATCATATTACCAATGAAAAACACCTATCAAAATGATTATGTGTTCATGAAGACAGTTTAAAGCCCACTGAGAGGCCTGAAGTATTTTCATTGTTAGTAACGGAAGCGAATGAGGTGATACCATGCGCTGTTGCTGTTCTGTAACCAATAAAAGTGTTTCTTGTTCTGGATTCACTTTGATTCTGGCTGACATCACCTTCAATTTTTTTCTCTCTGATTAAAGTTTGTTAGAATAAAAGCTCTCTGCCATTTGGCAATTGGCAACACAGTAAAGACATTCTCTCAACTGGAACATGTAAACACTTATTATTCTTGACCAGTTCCTCAGGTAACATCACACTTCAAGGAAACAAATCATATTCTGTAATTTTAAAACTGTATTTCCAAATATTAGTTGCTAAAGCTTCAAACTGAGTTGTATTAAAACCCAATGAGACCATGTGCACCAACATGGAGGTCTCAGCTAGTCTGAACAGAATGTATGCTAGGAGCCCCAACAGCTGCACTTTCACTGGAAGCTCGGGCAGAATACACTGCCCAAAAATCTAATCACCAGTGAAAGGATTTTAAACACAAGGAACAGTATGAGTTGGGAAGGTAATATAAGTCATAAGACAATTTGGAAGCTTAGCTTTCCTTACTTAACATAAACAAGATGGAAAAGTGAACCTTCCGCTGCCTCCATCACTCTCTCCAGCCCCTCACAGTAACCTATCTTGGTAAACCAGCCCACGAACACTCCACTCCCTTAGCCTTGTTTACTCCCCCCACACCACAATGCAATGTGGCTGCCCTCCCCACAATGCTTCTCAATCTGCTGATCCCGTCCCACAATTACAGCCAACGCAGATTTCTCCTGTGGATGCCCACTGGCACTCGTCTTGCTTAATCCCTGCACCGGTTGACAGTTTGATGAGTTTTTCCTTGAAACTCTAGCCTCTCCTGGATTCCTTGATAGGTTTTCTCCTAGGTTTTTCATACAGTACTTAACGCTCATTTTCTAGCTTCCCCCTTCTCCTTGGGAATAGGTCATCTTTTGGTTTATGTTCCACAGCCTCTTATTATGAAGCTGATCTCTAGAATTGCATTTGTGTCCTGAGTCTCAGCACCACCATCTCCATGGGATGGCTCCCACATGTCAACATCAGACCTCCCTGCTAAGCTGTGGGATAGACTTCTAAGCAATCTTCAGGTAATACTGAGCTAATAACTTCCCCTTTCCTGGATCAACCTTTCAAACTTGTTCTTCCTCCTTGGTATTTTCTATCTTGGAGAAGAGTACTATTAATGTGCCTATCTCCCTCTTCCTATCCACTACAGCTTCTTTAGAGGCCCCTGAAACCTTTTAATTAATATGTAAAAAGTGCTGATACCTTTCATGAAGTTCACAGAAAGCTGTATGAAAATGAAACAAAACAAAAAACAAGCAAGCAAAAAACCCCTCATGTTTTAAATCTGGATAAGGTGTAATGACATACAACCTAAGGCATTTGTAGAGATGTACTGGGAAGGAAGGGGGAAGGAATAAGGGTGGGTAATGGGGGGTGGGCTCTTGGGCATAAATCTAATTTTCAGAATTTATATATATATATTATATCATTTTGTTAGAAGTATGTTTGATTGTTCAACAAATAAATTTCTTAGTAAAAATAGAATCAGTACTGTTTTAGTCAGGTTTTTTTGTTGTTGTTGTTGTTGTTATTGTTTTGCTGTGACTAAAAGACCTGAAAAAACAATTTTAGTAGGAAAAGTTTATTTGGGTCTCAGCTTCACAGGTCTCAGTCCACAGAAAGCTGGGTCCATTCCTTGGGACTTGAGGTCAGGAAGCAGAGAGAGACTCCACTCTCCAGATACAAAATATATACCCCAAAGGCATGTTCCCAGGAACCCACTTCCTCCAGCCACTCCCTACCTACCTTCAGTTACTACTCAGTTAATCCCTATCAGAGGATTAATTCACTTATTCAGTTAAGGATCTCATAACCTAATCATTTCACTTCTGAGCCTTCCCTCATTATCTCACACATGAGCTTTTGGGGGACATCTAGTATCCAAACCATAACAAGTACCACTTTCTCACTTCTCTGATCTTGATGACAATAACTTAAGTTTATACACTTAACAGTTAGCCTAAATTGCATAAGTAGCTACCTCAGTCTGCCTCCTTCAGTTTCACCTCTGTCATGGTTTGGATGTGAGGTATCCCCCAAAACCTCCTTGTTAAATGCTCTGAGGTGAAATGATTGGATTGTGAGAGCTGTAACCCATTGAGTTCACATTAGCTTGAATGGACAGACAGGGTGGTAACTGAAAGCAGGTAGGGCTTGGCTACAGGGGGTGAATCCCTGGGGGTATGCACCTTCCATGTACCATACCCCACCTTCCTGGCTGCCATAAGGAGGGCAGTTTTCCTCTCGCTGGACCTTTGGCCATGATGTTCTGCCTCATCTTGAGTCTAGAGCAATGGACTCAGCCACCTATGGACTAAGACCTCTGAAACTGTGAGTCCCAAATACACTTTTCATTCTCAAAGTTGTTCTTGTTAGGATATTTTAGTCACAGCAATACCATAGTCAGATGTGAATACAAATTCATAAATAACTTTTTTTTATCACAACTGTATTTGTAATAGGAAAAAATTCAAGCAACTTAAAATTTAACCTAGTGTGAGACACTGAATTAAAATAACAGAGTCACCTTTTTGGCTATTACGTGTAGTCAGTAGAAGTTAAGGTCTCAAAGAACTTTTAATGGCATGGCCCAGAATGCTGGCATACAATTTCATATTAGAAAAAGCAGGATACCAGCTATCTTTTTAAATTAGATTATGCTTTTATTATGTCCTTATACATAAAAAGATACTTTCTGGGGACTGGAGCAGTGGCTTAGTGGTTGCAGCACTTGCCTGGCATGAAAGCTACATGAAAACTAAATAAAAGTTGATTCTCTCTCTCTCTTTCACTGTCCCTCGCTCTTAAAAAAAAAACACATACTTTCTTAGAAATATACAAAAAGTTTTAACAGCAGTTATTTCAGGTTCGTGAGATTAAAGGTGACTTTATTTCTTCTTCCATATTTTCTACATGCTCCAAAAAATTTTAGAAGTAATTTGCATACACATTAGATATACTGGTGGGGGACAGCTACTGTTTTTAGTACTACTGTCTTCTTGTCAAATTCAAGATACAATCCAAAATCCTTAGCATAGCAAACAGCTCCTCACGACCAGTCGATGTCTACTCCAGCAGCCTCATTTCAGTTACTTCATATACACCAAGCTCCAGCCATGGAACAGTTTTCGGTTCCTTAAATGTGTAACCTTCACTCTTATTTCTATCTCCTAGCTCCCCATCCCTGACATACTCTCCCTTCTGCTTCCTGGGTCAATGTGGCCAACTCAACTTTTATGAATCCTTTATCTGCCCCTGACTCCATCTGCAAGCTAAGTGATCCTGACTTGAATGCTAACAGAGTCGTAATCACAATAGTCTACTGATCCACCCTTCCCATGAGTAATCTCAGTCTGTGTCCGATCTATCATGGGTGTGCTATACATTTTTCATGAACGGAATGTTTATAACATATTCCTTTGTGGACACATTGTATGTGTTCTACCAAGGATCTACTTCAGGCTCTTGGGTTACATATCCCTGAACATGTTCTCCTATTTACATCTTCCATTATCTACACCTTGGAAAAGGTACAGCTGGAACCTATAAGTTTTGACTCTATGTACAAAAGAGTTCTCATAGAGCTGCCTAAATATGAAATCAATGGTCTAGGGAAGTCTCTACCACTGAAACTGTTTCTGCAGAGAGGCCAGTCACGGGACAAAGCTGTGGACCTTTCAAATCCTGCAATTCCAAGGGGAAAATTTCCTAGTCTCTATGCATTACTTTAAGGCCCTCTCTTAGCTCAGTGCCAGATCCCTCTTGCCTCTCCAGTTTTCCACAGGATTAAACTCTACCCTTGTCAGGCCAGACTATTACACACCATTCCTAGAATTCTTTCTCCAGTTACTGGTCACTGTGTTTTTGCTGAAGCTGCTTTCACCACCTGGAATACCTTTTCCTCTCATTTACAAGGCAGCCTGTCAAAATCACCCCACCCTCCAAAATATGGATCAAATGCCACCTCCTAAAGTCACAGCAGCATAGAAAGTGAGAGCCAGAAGAGCCCGTGGAGATCATCTAAACACCCTCCTCACTTTACAGACAAGCTCTTCCCACCCCTGCCCCACCAAGACACAATGAAGGCTGCAAATTCAAGTGATTCAGCCAAGGTTAATGCCGGGACAATGATTCAAACCCAGTCATCGGCACTGAGTCCAACTTTCAACACATCAGACCCCTCCTCTCTGGACTGCCAAGTCCAGAACTAAGTCACTTTGCATATGCTTCTGACACAATACTTATATATCTGCTTTGTTTTATGTTTTGTGAATTTAAGAAGATAACTGTATCATAGGAAAGAATCCCATATTTGGAGCTATTCCTGAGTTGAAATCCAACCTCTGCCACTTATTAACTATATGATTTTGTATACACTAGTTCGGTTTCCTAACCTCCCGGGTCTCAGCTCATGTGGACATCCTCTTAGGATTTCTCTACCACCCACCCTACTCACACTACCATTTTCTTTGGCTTCTATCACCCTCTGAGATCATCTTATTTGTTTATGTGGCTGAATATTAGACAACTCAAAAAGCAAAACAAAGAAACAGAGTGATAACAGGCAACAGTATAATGCACAAACATTTCTAAAGGGTCAGAGTAACTATTTCATGTTTTTCCAATCATATGTTACCTGTTGCAACTATTCAACACCAGCGGCAAAGCTCACAAGCAGGCGTGGACAATATTTAAACAAATAAGCGAGGTTCTGTTCCTATAAAACTTTATTTACAGAAACAGGCAATAGGCTGGATTTGGCAACACCCTAGTTAACAGGAATAAGATTCAAAAACCAAAAAGTTTTTACAAAGAGTTTTATAGTGATATTGGATTGGACAGTGATATTGTACTTTAAAAGCATAACACCATTTTGATGCTTCTGTAATACTATGGGAAAAAGCCCACATTAAACCCAGCATTCCCCTTCTAGCCCAGTCAACTGCCAGCCATTCATGTGTCTCCAAGGAGCCACACTGAGAACTGCACTCAGGAGGAAGGAGCCTTGCTGTAAACAGTGGACAGAGTGGATGGAGTGGGGTCCACTCACATGACAAAATGCTACTCAGAAGCTAAAAGGAATGAAGTGGAGCTGAACCTCTCTGAATGTGGACAAAATGGAGCCACTCTGAATGAGGAAGCATACTGCAGAGAGTATGCTTTCAACTGTGACACCAACTAATCAAATTTTAAAACGCACACAAAACCAAACCACCAGTTTATGGGTAGATATTATAATAATGCATGGAAACAAACTGAAAGAACAAACACACTGGCACCTTAGAGGAGGGAAAGACTGTGAACAGCAGTCGCACGGAGGCTGTCATTTACCTTTATTACTTCCGATAATTGAAAAGAAGACGAATAAAAATGTAAAAATATTTAATTATTTAATACATGTTATGTAATTTACTTTTAAATTCTAATTAGTATAGCTGTTCTTTTTATATGTTGTTCTTCATATTTTTATTTTAAAATTTTTCAACCTCAAAATGAGGAAGTTCATTAGATACACTTTTCATGTGTGATTCCTCAACTCACGAAGAGATCAATTTCACTAGACATGGAGCTATATTTTCTAATTGTCTTTTGAGGCAAAATTGTATGTTCCCATTTGGGGTTTGACTCTATAGCTCCTTAAAGTGTAGCTGGTATCTAAAATAAGTATCTCTGACTAAAGAACATTTAGAATTCCCCCCCCCCAAAAAAATAATTTGTTCCAACAGATTCTGACACACTGTATACGAACTCTATGATGATATCAAATGATTGCTAACCTTACATGAGCCACAGCTTAGAGTTTCACTTCTTTATTCTCTGAGTTACAGAAAATATGTTCATTACAAATGAAGAACTATGAAAATATTGCATCCTGAAGGATATGTCAAAGTTAAACTAACTGTAAGGCAAGTTCCTTCCCTATCTAACCCTTAGTTGGGGTCAGGCATAGACAAGACCAACTAAAGAGAAAAATTTTTGTCATAAAAATTCCATCTTGCTGCTTCTTCAGAACCATGGCCCATGTTTTTTAATTTTGGGAATGAGTATACATATTGCTATGGTTTATATATGAGTTATCCCTCAAATCTCCTGTATTAATGCAGGAGGTGAAATGATTGGATTATAAAAGTTGTGAACTAAACAGTCCATCCTAGTTTGAATACGCTAATGGGTGGGGTCAGGGCATGGCTGGAGGAGGTGGGTCAGTGGGAGTGTGCCCTGGAAGAGTTCATCATTCTGTGGCCCCTTCCTCTGTCTCTCTGCTTCCTGGCCTCTATGGGTCAGCATCCTTCTGCTATGCCCTTTCACCATGATGTTCTGCCTCACCGTGAGTCCGGGGCAATGGGGTAAATAGATCTTGGGCTAAATCCCTGAAACCAAGAGTCAAAATAAACTTGTCCTCCTCTAAGTTTTCTGTTTGTTTGTCAAGTATTTTAGTCACAGTGATGCAAAGCAGACTAATTTAGAGAAATACAGAAAGAGACATAGAGACAGAAAATGTTCATTATGGGAGAGAAAGCACATTGTGGAAGTCAAGAACAGGGCTACCTTTGCAACCAGACAGATCTGGGTTTACATTCCAGGACAGTGGATTTTCTGAGCCCTGAGGGATAACACTTCAGAAGGCACACAGAGCTCCTACCCAGACACAGTATGGGACCATTATCCTTATGTGATGTTGATAAGAGTATACAGCATTTTTGAAGTGTTATTTATTTTGCTATGGTGTGACTAATTCCCCTTTTGTTTTTAGTTGCATAACACCACACAATAAACCTCTATTTATTTATTTAAAAGTAATGTACTAAAATAACTTGGTGACATAATTAGCCTTTCTCTTAAGACTTAAGTTCCCATATCAAGCTTGAATGAAAGCATATGATAAATATAGAGGCCTGTTTTCTATAAGCTAAGTCATTCTAAATAACTCTTTAAACTCACTCACTATCTAACATAGTTCTGTTTATTTACTGCTTGCTATCTTCTCCACACTGGTAATTGCTTTCTCCTGGCAGCAAGAAATTTATATGCCCTGTTTTGCCCAAATATTATAGTTTATGTAGAATGAAAACACTAAATCTCCTATGATTCCTCTAATACCTATGGGGAAGAACATGGGATGGGCCAAGGATAGAATTTCAGTTTCGATTTTACATCATCTGGCTATTGTCAGTTTAAGTTTATTTCAATGGAAGAATCTGAGGCACTTCTGAGGTTAACATTTATGAGCTCAAATGGGGAGAAAAAAAGAGAGTTAATTCACTGGATTTGAAATTCTCTATGGACATAATTTAGAACTACAGTCTGTATGCTTTTTCTCAGCTGACTTACAGGATGAAAACAACAGTTTAAAGCTTTCAAGTTTGATTTGTATCTATTTAAACATTTTATTAGTTTAGCTATTCATGAATTCTTCCTTGAGTGAGAAAAGCAATGGGAAAATTCTTACATATTTTAAGGCAGAGGTAATTAAAAGAGATCCTTAGCCAGATTCCTACTGAGGTCAATGCAGGCTTAGCCTAATTAAAGTTTATAGAATTTGGCCCATATTGTAATTGTATTCAAACAGCAGATACTATTTTGTTATTGTTGCAGGTCTAACATTATTTAATTACAGTTTCAAATGAAGGCATAAATAGAAAATAGAAAAGACACTCTATATTGCTTGGTTATTATTTTGTCAGTGATTTTTATTGACACTATGGGCTATTAAAGGGAAGAAAGAATTGCTTACATTAGAGTTCTCAGAGGCCCATGAGAGTTCCATTTACACAGATCACTACATAACCTAGTCTTGAGAGGCTTAAACACACAATAAGAAAATATTATTTTCAGAACTAACGCAAAGGCAAATATTACGCTGCATCTTTGGAAAGTAACACAGTTAAAACCTGATTTGCATGGACAGTTGGTTAAATCTCAGGTTAACTAGCCCTTCTCTGAACTGACACATTATGTAATGTGTCCACTAATGAGAACTGAAGGAAGGCTTAGGGTTGCAGGCATGATGATGATCTTCCAGTGGCAGTTTTGTATCTCCACAGACTAAACAGACTGAAAGGTTATCTAAATAATTATCTACTTTTCCTGTCAAAATTGTATTCCGTTCATTCCAGAGAGGGAATTGTCTTTAAAAATTTCAGTGAACAAAACAAAATTTGTGTTTATATAGTTTCTAACAAAAACACTTTCAGCATAGAACTTTCTATTTGTTCAAGTATAACCCTGGGCAGAATCTAGAAATCTTCAGGGATTCTCTTCTTTGACCACTGCCCACCCATGACAATGTTATAGTTTAAGACATCTAAGAACTTTCCTTTCCAACATGTTATCTATGTTACTATAGGGGGAAATTTCCCTACACAAACTATGGCAAACTGCAGTTAGAGGACCATAAAGGGAAGGAAAAGTGGCTTTGTACTATCTTGGAGAAAAGATTAATACCATCCTTCAAAACTGATGGGGAGGGGCTGGAGCAGTGGCTCAGCAGTTCAAGCCCTTGCCTGGCATACGCAAGGACCTGGGTTCAAACGCCAGTACCATCTACACAACTAAGTGTCAGAGAAACAAAGGCCAGATGAAAAAAGAAATAAAACTGATTCTGTCTCTCTCTCATTCTCTTCATGTTTCTTTCTTTCTTTTTTTAATTAAAGAAAGAGGGA
>PVKS010015951.1:31287-45013 GCA_004027875.1 Aplodontia rufa
AACAAAAAACTAATAGGTAACACTTTGAGCAAACCATTTCCGTCTCATCTGACACAGCTTAAAACAGGGTGAAACAACTGAAAAATAGCTCTGAGATAATAAGCAAACCTGGACAATTTGATGCACATTCGAATGGCTTGGAAGCAGGCCATGGACAGGAGGACATGACCATCTTTTACTCTGTGATGACATGGCACCGCTTTCCTGTTCCAGGAGTGGCCTCTGCAAGCAGCTACAAATACTAGCCAACAATTGCTGTCAGAAAACCTTTTCATGCCAAAGCCACAATCATTGTGTTTGGCAGACATCCTTCCACAATCACATGGGTAATGGTAAATATTGCGATTCAGGAGGTTAACTTGTTTGGTTATCTGAGGCAGAGTTAATAAATAATCTGGCAGAGATATCACAACAAAGTCAGACTGAAAGTGAGCTATAATAGGTTTGTTCAGGGCAACAGGTCTGGATCAGTACTCCAACCTGTGACAATCTTCTGCACCTTGCTCTGTAATCACATCAGCTTACACTGCTCTCTTTCCTCCACAGGTCTTTCCCCTGCACCTTCCTGGAATCTGTGTTCATGATTACACATTCCCAACACATCCACACACTATTCACAGCCTGACTTCACTGCTTCTTTTGCAGCTGTTGATTTCTGCCACAAACCTTGTATCTACTAGGCAGATAAGGGCTGGCTTCTCCTAGTTCCCCAAAGCACACACCTACCATTCCTGCTCAGCAACTGGGCAGCAGTTCCTGCTCCTTGGGAGCTCATGCCACATGCTGCAGCACCTGCTACCATTCTTTGGCCATGTTTTCTACCAGGTAACAAACCCTCCCATACTGAAAATTTGAGCACCTGGCTCCATTTTCTTACTCTTGACCTCAATACCGACCCTTACATTAGATGATTTCATTCCACATGAACATTCTATCTAATAACCTAGACAGATTCTTCTTAAAACAAAAGATTCTCTCCACTGTAATTAAACAACCCAATGTCACGGCCAAACTCCACAGCTTGACACTATCTAGATATGTTCCATCTAAAGTTCAAATATCAGCATTCTGTCCAGAACATTCTGCTCTCCAGCTAATCTTATACCATTACTCCAACACGAAACTTTCTCCTTAATTTTACTGAGACCACCAACAACTCATCCCTTTCATTTCTACTTTTTTGTCCCTATCTTTTTCAGGCCAGTCCCATGACTCTAAAACGTCTATCTTCTTTTCCCTCTGGTGATAGACCATGCTCTTAGTTTTACTTTTTGCTTTCCAGCTGCTCCTTCTCAGAAGCATGGGATGCCCCTCCACCAAGCCTGCCAGTACTAGAGACAACTGGGACTCAGCTGCAAACTTTGTGTTTCTCTGCTCTCTACACACATGATTTAGGAGCTGAGAACTCTCTAAACTCCTCATCACTGAGCTACAGAGCCACATCCAATTACTGTCCTAAAATCCCATCTGGAGGTATAACAGGTATCTCAAACTTAACAAGCATCACTTAGAGTCATGCTTTACCTTTAAAACCTGTTCATTTCTGGGCCATTCTTCTTTTAGTAAGTGGCATGAGCTTTAGCAAGATGAACAGACTAAAACATACTACACATCTTGATTACACAATTTCTTTTCTTCCACAACCAACCCATTTAGTAATTCATTTTTCAAATAGTTATTGGGCAGCTACTGTGTGCCAGTCAGTATTTTACTGGGATGTAATAATAAATAGATAAAAAAAAAAGTGTGCCCTCATGCAAGTAAAATTCCAGTGATAGAAAAACATAAAATAAGCCCAATAAACTGTGAGGAGAACAAATAAATCAGGGACTGGGTTAGCGAAGGGGGTACAGTGCAGGCAGATGCAGTTTTCAATAAGGCAGTTAGGGAAGGCAGGATCACGAAGTGTCACGAAGTGACATTCCTGCAGGAACCAGGTGTGGGAGTGAGTCATGAGAGTGACTGGATAAGAGCTCCAGGGAAAGCTTCCAGCCGTGAGAAGGTTCTGAGCTGGGAGTGAGGCTGGCACACTCAACAGACAGCATGAAGGCTGGTGTGGCGTGAGCACAGTGAAGCCACAGAGGCAAGGGGCCCGGATTGTTCAGGGCCTCCTAAGCCAGTTTTAGAGCTTAAACTTCAAGTGAGATAAGGCAACTGGAAGGTTTTACACCAACGAGTGATGTTATAACATACGTCTGAAATGGCTCCAGTCTAGCAGCTACGTGCAAGGTGGATGCAAAGGGACGTGAGTGGAAGCTGGAAGGCCAGGTAGAGGCTGTTATCGGAATCCAAGAGAGCCACGATGATGGTTTGATGGTTTGGACCAAGGGGAGGGCTGTGAATCTGCAGGATTCTAAAATGCAGAGCCAGTTGCACTTACCTGTAGTTAAACCTTCCTGGTTCTATGTCTAAACACATCTCAAATCCATTCACTTCTCCACTGCCACACTCAAATCCAAACTATCCTCTGCTCTTGCCTGTACTATTATCATGATTACTTAATCTCAAGAGTGTACCCTGTAATCTTTCTTACAAAAAAACATTGGTATGATCACATCCTTTTCTTGTCATGTGTACCATAAACCTTCCCTTTGAAATTAACAATGAAATCTATACTCTAGGTCCTGCAGAGTCCTGAATAGTGCCGCCTGCCTTTTCAAGTCCACATTCCTTCCCTTAACTCACTTTGGCCTCCTTTTCTTGCCAAACTCTTTCTAGCCTCAGGATCTCTGCCTTAGTCCTTCCCCTGCCTGTAACAGTTTCTCCTAAACTTCACACGGTTGGCTCCCTTTTACCCTTTGGATCTCAGCAACAATGTGATCTTCCCAGGTGGGCTCTGCCTGGACACCTACCTAAATCGGGCACCCCTCGCACCCTCTATTGAAATAGCCTGCTTGTTTCCTTCCTAGTAATGACCACCGCATGTCCCCTCCCCACACTGCTGTCTTGTTGCCTGCTATAAACCTAGTATCTAGACCTGGGTCTGGCACCTGGCAGGCATTCCATTTGTTTCTAGAAAAGAATGAATCTACTGTCTCTTCTTAACCTCCCTCCTCTTGCTCCTTTCTCCAACCTATAGCCCATGACCACCTCACCCTTTCCTTGCCATCCCTCAAGTTCCTAACCTCCTGTCTTTCCATGTCACTCATGCAGCCACACCATGATGGTGGATAAGACTGAATATCTATCAATTCTGCACCAACATTTGAGCCAAAGAACACAACTCTGAGGTTTGGAAAAACAATAAAAATGAAATTATCTCTAACTTGTGCTGGGCCACAGCTGCCCAGTAAGCCCCCTGGTAACTTCTCTCCCCCATTTCACTATTCCCTTCATACTCTAAGCTCACCTCCACCCAACAACTCTCAGCTGATGACCTTGTCAAGTATACAAAAGTCAGCAGGCAGGACTCCCTGTGCTCTCTCAGGGCTACCCTTCTCCCTCATTGCAGTCTATAACTGCACCCAGGCAAGCCCTCTTTTTTCTTAGTCTGCTCAGGCTGCTATAACAAAATATCACAGACTAGGTGGCTTAAACAAAATAAATTTCTCTCTCACAATTCTAGAGTCTGAGATGCCCAAGATCCAAGTGCTTGCAGACTTGGTGTCTCTGGTGAGGGATGCGTCCTTGTTTGCAGACAGTTGCCTTCTTGATGTATCCCTGTGTATCAGAGATATCCTCTCTCTCATCTCTTCTTACAAGGACACACATTTCACTAGTGAGGGCTCCACCATCATATTGTAATTACCTCCCAAAGGACCCAACTCAAAATACCATCACACTGGGGATTGAAGCTCAACATGTTATTTCAGGAGAAAACAAACATTCAGTCCACAGTGTTCCTTAAGTTAATCCTTCTCTCCTGAGCTCTGGAATTCATCACTGTGCACTCCTAAGGACTTCATTATATCAGTAGTGCCCTCACTTTTGTTTGCATGCTCAACTTCTCCCTTTCTTCTTCTTTTTCTTTCTTTTGCCATCAACATTTGACATGCTCAGGTCTCTAGCAGCCTGCACTGTCCCTTCTAGGTAACATTACTGCTTTTCTTCCCTTTTCCATATAACTTACTGAAACAGCTGCCTCCTACTCCAATAGACATGTTTCCTTACATGCAGGAGACAATGCAATCTTTTCTATACACCTTCCATTCTACTGATCTTGCTTTTATCAAAAATCGCCAACCATCTCTTTGGAGTAAAATGTAAAACAAATGTTTTTCCCCATAACAAATATTGCTGAATACTTATGTGACAGTGCTTGTCTAAGAACTATTCCTGTTGCATGTTTATTTTCCTCTCCGTGGCATGAGATACTGCTGGCCATTTCCTCTCTCCTGATATGCTCTTGCTATGGTTTTCATGACACATTTTCCTACACTTTCTTCCCCATCTCTCTTTCTTTCTCTTTTTCATCACACTTTTCAAGTCTCCTGTGACTGAATTATTCTGCACAGTCCTCCTCTTCCTTGTTTTTATACTGTATTCTCTCTTCCTTTCATAATCTCACCTTCACCCATGACTATAACCATCTTCTATGCTGTCCATTCCCAGAACTTCCTCCAGTCCAGATCTCTCTCCAGACCATATGTCTGACTGCCTACTAGACTTTTCCATTTGGAAGATTTGCAAGTGCTGCAAGAGTAGCATGACTAAAATTGAGATCATTCCAACTATCCCCCAAACCAGCTGCTTTTTCTACACTCTCAATCTCCATGATGGCACCACTGTCGCGTAGTTTCCCAGGTACGAAATTCAGAAATCACCAATGTAAGGTGAGCTAAGAGCCCTTGTCATCCTGGAGTTCAGTGGAAACAGAACTGCCCACTTTCCAGTGAGGGAGGTGCTCACTAAATAAACTGAAGGGGAATGAGCTTTTAGTGTGGGAAATCAAGAGTTCATAGTCAAGTCTTATTTTGGCATTTGATGAGATACAGGCTAGAAAATGCTGCCTACTCCCCATGCAGGCAGTCATCTATCCATTCATTCAATAAATATTGAACACCCAAGATGAACCATGAAGGAAGATGAGGCTTTGCCCATGTAGAATTTATTCTCTGGTGGCACTGGGGACTATAGAAAGAAAGAAAGAAAGAAAGAAAGAAAGAAAGAAAGAAAGAAAGAAAGAAAGAAAGAAAGAAAGAAGGAAGATTTCAAAAGTGAAAGGACAATTAAAAATAAGACAGGAAAGTGATTGAGAATGATATAGTGAGTGTGTCCATGGTGCTCCTTCAGTGACATTTTAGCTAAGCCTGAAAGATTAAGAAGGACCCAACCAAAGTAGGAATCTGGGGTAGAGAAATGCTAGGCTCTGGGGAAGTATCAAGCCTGGTACACTCAAAGAGAAGACCAATGTGGCTACACCTTGATGAGTGGCAAAAACAGCAGCAAGACTTTGTAGAGGAGGAAGGAATGAGATGGCAGGAGGCCCCCAGGCCATGCAGAGTTTGTATTTTATTCTAGATGCAATGGTAAAGCACCAAGAACTTTCAAACAGAATAGTGACAAGTTCTGACCAGAGTTTTGAAAAGTAGCTTAGATTACATGCTAAGTTAACCATAGTATTTGGGAAAAATTCACAGATATTGGTAAAGTTGTTGAGAAATATAAATCTGAATTATAAATTGGGACCACTTAGCAGATAGAAGAATAAGACAAAACTTTAAATGTTGAATAAGCAGAAGATCTTTTCAATGGAAGGGGAGAGGTAAAATATGACATAAAAAAATTGAAGACAGCAACCAAAAATATCAGTAACTATTCTGTTACTCTCAACAGAATAAGGACAATAAACATGAACGGGATGTGTACATCCAAAGTACAAAACCCTCAGATATGAATAAAGATAATATTTAGCAAATTTTTACAGATGCAAGTAATCCATCAAAATGTTATTGATGGAACTTGAGAGCATTAGGTTAAGCAAAATAGCAAGACGCAAAAAGTCAAGGTTTGCATGTTTCTTCTCATATGTGGAAGCCAGACAGGAAAAGGGAAAAACAAAAACAAAAAGGTGGGGTGGTCTTACGAAAACAGAAGGAGAACTGTGGAGTAGAGAAAGGGGACCAGAGGGAGAAAAGAGGGGAGGGAAAGGAGAGGTACTACGGAGCAAAATTGAGTAAATTTTATTGTTATAGTGTGTGCTTACATGAATATGTAACAATGAATTTCACAATTATGTATGATTATAATGCACCAATAAAAAATTTAAAAAATGTTTATCCAAATTAATTTTTAAAAAGTTACAGAAAGCTTGAGTATGAAATTTGGGGAAAAGTATACCAGACAAATATGAACCCAAATAACATAGAGGAGTTAATCTTGACCCAGCTTTTAAAAAATCAAGGTAGAAAAACACAAGGACAAAGGAAGGCTATTATATACTTTGAAAATACACAAGACAGAAAAATCATCAATATAAATGTATCTAACAATACAGACTCAAAATATAGAAAGCAACAAATAATTAAGCAAGCATGGAAACAGATCAATAAACAACTGGAGGTGACTATCTTATTTTTCTAGAAACTGATATAGAAAACAGACAAAACAAAAATACAGAAGATTTGAGCAATATGGTTAATAAACTCAAATTAGTAAATATGTATAGACCTTATGCCTAATGGCAAGTGTATTCCTTTCAAATACAGATCGAACATTTATAAAAACTGACCTTAGGGGCTAGAGCAGTAGTTCAGCAGTTACAGTGCTCACCTGGCATGTGCAAGGACCTGGGTTCAAACCCCAGCACCATGTGTACAATTAAGTGTCAGAAAAACAAGACCCATATGAAAAAATGGATAAAGTTAATTCTCTCTTTCTCTCTCCTTCTATCCACCCCCTCAAAAAAAAACCAAAAACCAAAAAACAAAGAAGAAACAAAAAACTGACCTCATACTAAGTCTCAAAGAAGCCCTCTCAAATTCACCCATCACTCTAACATCATGTGAGAGAAAGACAGAATCAATTTTTATTTAGTTTTTCATGTGGCTTTTGTTGCTCAGAAACTTCATTCTGTACATGGTGCTGGGGTTTGAACCTGCATACTCACGCATGCCATGCAAGCGCCATAACCACTGAACCACTGCTCCAGCCCCTCATGTAAGTTCTTCAAGTGTAACATTTAAAGTTATCAATTAAGATAAGAAGCTAAAACATATTATGTAGGATAAGATGATACTACAAGTAAGAGAATAAAGAAATCCTTAAAATCAAATGGAGCTAAGTGTGAACATAAGAAATCAGTAAAAATAAAATGAGAAGGAAACCAAACAAAATCATCAAACATGAGAAGGAAAGAATGAAATTAAAAACACAAAGGTTAAGAAAATAATCCAAATCCTAATTCTTTTTAAACAATTAATAAATAGACAAACCTGTACCAAGATTAATAAGGGGATATAAAGGTAAAAAAGAGACAAGTAAAATACAAAATAAAGAGAAAGAAAAAAACTGCATAATTTGTTTTTTAAAAGAGAGAGGGACAGTGAGAGAAAGAGAGAGAGAATCAAATTTAATTCGTTTTTCATGTGTTTTTCATTGCTTTAACACTTCACTGTGCACATGTTGCTGGG
Source organism: Aplodontia rufa (assembly GCA_004027875.1). Taxonomy (NCBI): domain Eukaryota; kingdom Metazoa; phylum Chordata; class Mammalia; order Rodentia; family Aplodontiidae; genus Aplodontia; species Aplodontia rufa. The sequence goes on from PVKS010015951.1 coordinate 38,859, forward strand.
GTTCAAACCTGTGTCTTCACATATGCCAGGAAAGGACAGTAAACACCAAGCCACTGCTCCAGCCCTGCATGGTATTTTTAAATTATGAAATAACATCGTGAAAAGTTATGATGAACTTGAGCTATCTTTTATAGTACATAGACTGAATATACAAAGTGGTAGAAAGAGAGCCTAGCACTGAGATTCATGGGTGTAGTCACGTATAGCTGATGATAATCACACACAGCTATTCCCAAAGTAAAATGGCAGGGCACAGGGGAATCAGGCAAGTGTGCAGCAATCTGAAGATCCAGCAATTTCATTCCTGGGTATACACCCTACAGAGGCTTCTGCATGTGTGTGAGAATGTCACTGCACTGCTACATGGATAAAGGGGACATGGAAGCAACCTGAGGACCTTCGCTAAAGGAGAGGCTCAGTAAAAAAGTACGAGCCCAACAGGGAATGTGAAGCAGCAATGAGAAGCTACACACTATTCACAGAGCAAAATGGACAGACCTGAAAACCAGGGCTCAGAGAAAGAGGTAAAGACAGATCTATAGACATGTAAATCAAACACACACATGTCACTATATTATATATTTTGCAAGATGTTATAGTCATGGCTTCTCAGAAATCGATGAGGTTTCATCTCCCTGGCATTATAAGACCAGGTGGTACTTTAATGGGAGCACCTCACTCCCCATATTTTAGAAGGGATTCTATCAAATTCAGATGCCCTATTACTTTCCTTCTAGTTAATGATTTCTTCACTTCAGCAAAACTAATATTTGTTATGGTCCAGGAGGTCAATAAGTCATTATTTAAGGTAAAAATAAATAGTTATTTTCTCAAACATAACATATTCAAAACTGAATTTTTAACCTTTTCTTAAAAAACTGTTTCACTGCAGTCTTCTATGTGTTAGCTAATAGAAATTCCTTTCCTTCCCTCCAAGGTAAAATCCTTATAATTATCCCGACTTCCCTTTTCCCCATTATTGCACATTGGACTGATTAGCAAATCAGCCCTGCCTGCAAAATCTTGTGTAAAATCTGATCACTTGGCACTACCTCCTCTGCTACTACCCTGGCATAAGACACCATGGTGTTTTGCCAAGATGAATATAAGAGTCTTCTGATTGACATACCTGTTTTTCCCTTGCCACACAGCAACATGTCAAAATTAAGACTTGTCATGTCACTCCTCTGCTCAGAACCTTGCACGGTTCCCCAATCCACTGCAGGTAAAAGCTGAAGTCCTTGCTATAATCCATTGACCCAACATACATGATCTTTAAGCCCCTCCCTTCTCTCCCCTGGGTTTCCTCTGCTCTATCCACCCAGGACTCTGGCTGTGGGGTGAACACTCCAGGCATACTACTGCCTCAGCACTTATCACATGACTTTCTTCCACACAGCCTTTGGTCTTCTGTTTATGTAACCTTCTACATCATACATACTGATCATCAAATTTAGAACTCTGACTTCCCTGGTCTCCCCATTCTCTGATCACTGGCTTTCCTAACCCTTATTCTGCTCTAGTTGTTCTTTGTTTTTGTTCGTTTGTTTGTCTGTTTGAAGAGAGAGGGACAGTGAGAGAGAGAAAGAGAAAGAGAGAGAAAATCCATTCTATTCAGTTGCTCATGTGACCCTCATTGTTCCAACACCTCGCTGTGCACATGGTGCTGGGGCTCAAACCTGTGTCCTTGTGTATGCCAGGCAAGCACTGCAACCACTGAGCCACCACTCCAGCCCCTCTACTTGATCTTGTTTCTGAAATATTATAACGATACACACTTATTATATGCTTATTATTTTTTGTCTTTCCTCCCTGCTAGAATGTAAGCTAGGTGAGGGAAGGGGTCTTTATTTTGTTCATTGATTATACCAACTACTTAGAACAGGGACTGATATGGAGTGGATCCTCCATGCTTTGTTGAAAGGATAGATGGATGGTGGAAGAATGTTGAATGGTTGAGGACAAATGGGTGGCAAGACTAAAATCAGGGCTGAGAGGTAAAAAGGGAGAAAATCTGTGGGCTTCTCTAGAGCCAATGAATGAAACCAGGACAGAATTCTGAAGAGATAAAACACAGAACATCAGACATGCAGAAGAACTAATTGTTAGTAGAGTTCAGAAACAGAAACCAATGATTAGTACCTGGGGAAACAGGCCAAGAACAGGAGTTTGTAGGAAGGAAGTCACATCAATCTCCCAGATGCAGGCCTCTGTCCAGAACCAGTGGTGGGCCAGCCATACAAACTGAAGGCTCTGGTTAGCAGTAAACTTTGCTCATCACATTGAAAAACCCCAACTGACAGCATAGGCTGTCAGTCACATAGTTATTATTGCCACAAAGGAGACTTGCACATAATGACAATACCTGATGGTAAATAAAACAACACTAAGCTAAAACTCACACACCCATCCGGGATGCTTAATACCTATTCATCAGTATTCATAATGAATAAGAGTATAATTCTGATAAAACATGGTTCATTGTTATTGATGTGATTACCATGAAGTAAAACAACAATAGATAAACCTCTTACCTGCTCCCATTAAACACTTTTCATTTCCATATAACATACTAATTGCCAATCATTTAGTCAATAAACTTAAATAACATTATCAGGCAAAACCAGAAAAGCAAATCATAGTAAAAAAAGAAAAGATAGGGTTTCATGTAAAGTCTAACTTTGAAGATCAGTGAGTTTTTATGTATGTGGCATTAACTTTCAAGATTCAGTTTTTCCTTATTTGTACAAAAGACAAAAATAGAATCTAGAAATGACAGAAGTCACTTCAGATACACATAAATTAACATATCTCACTATGTACTAGGTCTTTAATTTAATGATACACCTGGGTAGCTTTTAAGCTTTGAAAGTGAGTTTGTCTAAGTAATACTTGATACCTTGGATATATTACAGGTCCTCTTCCCATCTCCCATCCCATGTAATGGCACTGTACCTCCTTCAACAACCAGTCTTAAGAGCTTCTAAATCTAGACACCAAGCATTATCCATAATGACTGATGGCAATTTTAAGGAAAGAAACAAGAAATCTTGTACCCAAAAGAAATAACATGACTTGTGGAATAGAAAGACAAACAGAAAGAAGGTACAGAACTAGAAAATTTAAACAAGTGGTGCTGGACAAACTGGACAGCCACTTGCAGAAAGTTGAAATTAGACCCATATCTTTCTCCTTGCATGAGAATCAAATCAAAATGGATCAAGGAGCTAGGAATTAAACTAGCTACCTTGCAACTGATGGAAGACAAATTAGGTCCAACTCTTCAGCATTTGGGAGAGGCAAAGACTTTCTCAACATGTCACCTAAAATGAAGGAAATAAAGTTAAAAATCAGTGATTGGGATGCCACAAAGCTAAAAAGCATTTGCACCACCAAGGAAACAATCAAAAGAGTCAAGAGGTTTCCTACAGAAATGGAGAGAATCATGGGCTATGATTCCTCTGACTGGGGCCTCATATCCAGAATCTACAAAATCCTCAAAAACCTCAACTACAAAAGCACAAACAATCCAATTAATAAATGGGCCAAAGAGCTAAATAGAAACTTCTCAACAGAGGACATGATCAAGCCAATGAATAATGAGAAAGTGCTCCAAATCACTAGTAATCAGAGAAATGCAAATGAAAATCACATTAAGATATCACCTCACACCAGTCAGATTGGCAAAAAAGAAGAAAATAAACAATAATAGATGTTGGAGAGGTTGTGGAGAGATAGGCACACTAGCACACTGTTGGTGGAACTGCAGACTGGTACAGCCCCTCTGGAAAGCGGTGTGGAGAATCCTCAAAAAACTAGGGATGAGCCCACCATATGATCCTGCTATTCCTCTCCTGGGTATGTTTCCAGGGAATTTAGAATTAACACACCACAGTGACACAGCAATATCTATGTTCACAGCAACTCAATTTACAATAGCTAAATTATGGAAACAATCCAGATGCCCCTCACTGGATGAATGGATCCAAAAACTGTGGTACATATATACCATAGAGTTTTACCCAGCAATTAGAAACAATGATATTGCAGCCTTTGAAGGTAAATGGATGGCTATGGAAGAAATTATGCTGAGTGAAATCAGCATAACCCAGAGAACCAAGGGTCGAATGTCTTCACTCATCTGTGGAGGCTGGAATTAGACCCTGGCCATTGAGAAAGGAGGTCTAGTATCATGTTTTAAATCCAGATAAGGTGTAATGTCATACAACCTAATACATTTTTAGAGATGTATTGGGAAGGAGGAGGGGAGGGATAAGGTTGGTTAATTGGGGGGGCATGCTCTTGGGGGTAAATCTAATCTTCAGAATCTACCTATATATTATATTATTTTGTTAGAAGATTGTGTGATTATTCAGCTAATAAATTTCTGAATAAAAAAATTTTTTAAAAAAAGAATGAGGATAAGAGATAAAAGGGCATAGGAGATCAAAATATTCAATTACGATTCTTCTTCCAAAAAACATCCTTTCATTTTTGCAAGAGGCATAATTTCTGTTGATAAATATTCCCTAAAATTTGTTTCACAAATAATCTGGGAAGGGCATACTAACTTGCCTTCACAAATCATTGATTTTGTGAAGATTTTCACTCATGAATGTAAGTACAAAAATGCTAATTAGCAGTACTCAATACCTGAAAGGTTTACTTAGTCCTAGAGGTGTAAATTTTCTAAAATATGCTTTCATTAGAAATGCTCCTCTTCAGGGCTGGAGCAGTACCTCAGCGGTTACGGCACTTGCCTGGCACACGTGAGTACACAAGTTCAAACCCCAGCACCACATACACAATGAAATCTAGAAGCAATGAAGACCACATGAAAAACTAAATAAAAATTGTTTCTCTCTTCCTCTCTCTCTTATGTCCTCTCTCTTTAAAAAAGAAATGCTCCTCTTCACATATCATTTAAAAGATAAACTCAAACAATTAATACTATTAAGCTAATTGCCAAAGGCCAATTGCTCACATCCCAGAAAACCTCTAACAACCTAAAAGGGATATATATAATAAACATCTATAAAATTTTCAAGTAGAACTTATTTTAATTTACATCGATTTAAAAATAAATATTACCATTTTCAGGGAAGCTATAAAATCAGAATTAAACCAATAACAAAAAAGCATCAGAGTCAATCAGAAGCTGGAACTCAAAGGTCACAGTGTTATTTAGGAATTTGCAAAGCATAGCTCAGATTTACCAACTCAAATATTTTACTGACTATCTGTATCAAAATGATACTGTTTTGTGTGATCGGAGGAACTCACAAGAAAAACATAGTACCTGATTCAAGAAGTTCAAAATCTAGTAGCTTCAGTTATCATTTTAAAATTTGGCTAAAAAAAAACATTTTCTCTGCTCATCCAGTCCTAATCTAATATCCCCTTATTGAAAGGATCACACAGATAAGTGATTTGAGACAAAAACTGAGAATAAAGATGAAATAAGTGTGAAAAGAGATCAAGGGAAATTATTTTAAAACTTGTATATGTTTTCTTGAGGAAGGGAGCCCCTCAGGAGATGATCAGAAATTAAGCATCCCTAAAAAGATATACTTATTTCACAAAACAAAGATTTGTTAAAGATGATTTGTTAAAATTTGTTTCAAATAAACTCTGCTCAAAATCTTTACAATCAGGTGTGTATATGTTTGACCCAGGAAGAAGGTTGGAACTGCAAGTGTTGACTATGTCAGGAGATGGCATTGTAGGACAAGAGCATTATAACGAACTTATTCTTCAACTTGTTGCAATGAGCATAAATTCCTCTTGTAATTTATTAGGGTACATATGAGTTAACTGAGACTGTAAATGTAAATTTCTTCGCAAAAGTCTGCTACATAGCTATAATTGGCACAAGTTATTGATAATAAGAACTGAAACCCCTCTAGTTCTCAGTTGAAAATCCTGGAGAAGGAGATGAAAGTGTTAGCAGGCACAGTCCCAGGAATAGAGTAACTGACTGCAGCTTCTTCTGATTACTTTTTACAAAGAGCCAAGAGTAAGAACATAAAATATGTTAGCACTTGTAACTTTTACAGGCTTGGCTGATAATGGGTTGAGCATGGTCAAAGCATATGAAATACGGTATAACAGAAATCTTAAAGAAATTAAAGTATATTCAGGTTGTCTATACATGA
>PVKS010015952.1:0-44915 GCA_004027875.1 Aplodontia rufa
TTCTCAAGTTCATTAATTTCAGCTCTGGTCTTGGTTATTTACTTTCTTCTATTGGTTTTGCGATTGGATTGTTTCTCTTTTTTTTTGGGGATTTGAGTTGGAGCTTAAGTTTATTTGGTTTTTGATGAAGGCATTCAGTGCTATAAATTTACCTCTTACAAATAAATGCTTTCGTTTGGGGCTGATGTGATGGCTTGGCAGTTATGGCACTTGCCTGGCATGCAGAAGGATGCAGGTTCAAACTCTAGTACCATGTACATAACAAAGTGTCTGAGTAACGAGGGCCACATGAAAAACTAAATAAAATTGATTCTCCCTCTCTCTTGCTCTGTCACTGTCCCTCTCTCTTATAAAAAAAAAAAAAGAATGCTTCATAGTGTTCCTGAGATTTATATGTGTTGTGGCATCATTCTTATTTGTTTCCAAAACTTTCTTGATTTCTGTTCTCATTTCATCTTTGATCCATTCTTTATATGTACTTTCTGGGTTTTTTAAATTATTATTTTATTTATTTATTTTTGCTGTTCACTGCTTAGATCATACAGTTATAGTCTGACAAGATACATGGGATTATATCAACTTTTTTGTATTTTCTAAGATTACCTTTGTGGATGAGTATATGTTCTATTTTGGAGAAGGATCCATGTGCTGCTGAGAAGAAGGTAAACTCAGCAGAATGGGATGGAATATTCTGTAAATGTCTGTTAAGTCCAATTGATTGAGTTGTTAAGGTTAGAGATAGCTTTACTGATATTTTGTTTTGATGATATGACTATTTATTGGTGACAGATGTGTGCAAAAGTTCCCCATTATTACTGTGTTGAAGTTGATAAGTGGTTTAATGTCCTTGAGTACTTTTCCCACATTTGGAAGGGTTGTAATTGGGGGCATAAATGTTAACTATTGTTGTAGCATTCCTTTTCCTAAGATGTAGTGACTTTCTTTATCCCTTCTAACTAATTTTTGGTCAAAATTAACTTTGTCAGATATAATTATCAGCTTGCTTTTTTGGGCCATATGCCTGGTAGGATTTTTTGACAAAATTTCACTATCAATCTGTGTCTCTTTGTGGCACATTGTTGGTTTTGTTTTTGATCCAGTCTGCTAATCTGTGTCTTTTGATTGGAGAATTGAGTCCGTTCACATTCATTGTTAGAATAGATAAGTGATTCTAGATCCCTCTCATTGTGTCCTTTGCTGTCTTTTACACCATCTTGGATATATTTTAGTGAGTTATATTTTCATTGACTTTCCTGTTTTGGGGCTTTGGTGTTGGAGACTAAGCCCAACATGATGCCAGAGAAAAGAATTGGTGGTAAACAACTCTGTAAGGGGCCCAGCTGGCTTGTAAAATAATTGGTGGTAAACAACTCTAAGAGGCCCAGCTGGCTTGTAATTAGCAAACTGCCTGACTGCATGACTAAGCTATTTGACTGCTCATTTGTTACAGTTGGTTGAATGTGTTTGCACTGTATCCCTATTGGTTGTTGTAACAGAAAAATACCAGGTGTATGGAGAGAGAGAGGTAGATGACTCTTGCAGATGACACTAGTGAAAGGAGACCTTCCCATGCAGGTGGCAGAAACGAGACAGAGTAGTAGCCACTAGACAGAGAAGCAGCAGTGGCAGAGACAAAGGAGAGCAGCAGAAGAAGCTGAGACAGAGAAGCAGCAGAGGCAGAAGAAGAAAACCTAACATGCAGGCAGTAAGAGAGGAAGAAAAGCCTCAACAGTAGAAGTAGGGACTCTAGTGCGGCAGTAGAAACGGGGACTCTAAAAGGGAGAAAATGTGAATAGCCTTGACATTAAATGTAAAAGTGAAGCGCTTGGAGAACTCAAGTTCAGTGGGTCTACTTCATTCCCAGTCAACCTCTGAATGAGAGCCTTCCAGTTCCTGCCGGCTGGGACCGGACACTTTGGGAGTTAGCTTTGTTCCTCTAAAGAGTATTCTCTGGAGAACTGGTTTTGTGTTCATGTATGTTGCTAGTTTGTTCTAATCATGGGATTTTATTTTCCCATCAAAGTTAACACTGAATTTTGCAGGGTATAGTATCTTTGGCTGAAAATTATTTTCTTCCAATATTTGAAAAATATCACTCCATACTTTCCAGGCCTTTATTATCTGGACTGAGAAATCCACAGTAATTCTTATTGGTTTGTCTCTGAATGTGATTTGGTGTTTTTCTCATACTGTTTTTAAAATTCTTTGCTTGATTTCTCCGTTATTCATTTTCTATATGATGTGTCTCAGTGAGTTTCTCACTTGGTTATGTCTATTTGGTGTCCTGTAGGCCTCTTGAATTGATTTATGGATCAGTTCTGATATGGGGAAATTTTTCTTTGGCTATCTCATTGAGAAGGTTTTTTATGCCATTTATTTGTTGTTATATGTTCTCTACTATCCAAATTACTCTCAGGTTATTTCTTCTGATCTAGTCCCATACTTTTTGATTGTGCTTAGTAAGTTTTTTTCCCATCTATCCTCCTTGCGTTTAATATCATTAAGCCTATCTTCATTATCTGATGTTCATTCTTTGTGAGCTGAATGAAGTTGTATTTTCTACTGAGTTTACTATGCTATTTATGTCTTCTCTTGAGCTTTTAGTTTGGTTGACTGTGTTTTTCTATTCTAAGAGGTCTGCTATGTCTCTTTTTAGAATGTCTAGTTCTTTATCAAAGTGGTGTTATAAATGAAATCAAACACATGGTCGGGTGTGGGTGAGCAAGGCAGAAATTTTACTTTGGTGAAGGGTGAAAGAAAAATGCGCACCTTGCAAGGGAGTGAGGGGGTTTTAATGTTGACCTGATGCAATACTGCCCTTTTCCCTAATTGGAGGAGCTCAGGTTCACAGTCTGTGCGATTGGCTGTGATTCAGTGGAGGCAGGTGCAAGAGGAAGTAGGCGGCAACTGGGAGATAATGGGGGTGGGGGTCGACGCACACGTGGTGAGGGTAGTAGGGATTTCAAGTTCGCTGGAAGAAGATGGCTGGGTACCAGAAGGGGTCCTTGCAAAGAGGTGAGCAGACACAGGTGAGTGTACACAGGTGAGGGAGTTACTATCTTCAAAGGGGAACGGGTTCTAAAATAGAGGTAGTAGATTATACATCACAATCTTTCAAGTTTGACAGAAAAGACATACATCTTACAGTGGTCTCTCAGCTCCTGAAATTGCTCTCTCATTTCCTTCCTTAAGTATTCTTTTAATTCTTTGATTGTTTTAATAATCACATTATTGATAATTTGTTCTAGGTTCTCATCTAAGACCCTATCTGTGGAATCCTTGGCTAGCAAGTTGGGGGTTTGAGGAGAATTGCTTCCCTTTTTCTTCATTTTTGGTGCCAGGAATGGGGCCTGTGAGCTCTCTTTGGTTACTTTACTTTGGGGATGTTGACAAGTTGTGTGGTTTTTGTCTCTTCAGTAACTTCAGCCGGGTGCAATTTTGGAAGCTGAGTTTAATAGCTGGCTCCCCAGCCTATGGTTAACATTGGCGTTTGCAATTTCTAATACCTCACAAGATAAGGCAAAAGAGACAATATGAGCAGCCAATGGGTACAATAAACAGTGTTAACCAAATTACTTTATTCCTTCTAAAACTGTTACCATGTTAATTACCACCTAGGAGTGGAATGGTAGGATCAGTAACTACTTTCCTTTATAACACTATTAACAATAACTGGATTAAAAGAAACCAAGCATTACTAAATTTGGTAGTCACATAAGATTTCCATAAAGCCCTTGAGAAGGATGAATAGACAATATGATCTGTTAAAGCATACAATAAACAGTGTTGAACCGATTAATCTGTTCCTTTTGTAGTCAATGCACTATTATCACCTATGGGAAGAAAGGTGTGATTAGTAATTATCTCCAGATGGATCAAATTGTTATTAATCCTACAGACATCTCAGAGTAAAGAACTGAGGTAGGAAGACAGTTTTGTGACTATGAAGCCAGAGCAGAGAAAGTATAGATAAACTGTAAGAATATTCTGATTACTAAAAATAAAAAAATAAAAAGGGAGATAGAGACAGAGGAAGAGATTGGGGGAATGATGTTGGGGGCGGGGGCTGAGAGTTAGAAGAATAGAGTTTGACAATAGTCAAAGCCAGAGAATAGGAAAGATGTAACAGAGAAGTGAACTACGAGGGGCCTATACAGCCCTGGCCTCAGGTGGTGTGGTGAGTACTAATATTTACATTTAAGTCAGTGTTCAAGGGAAAGGTAAGAAATAAGTAAGTAGAAAGAAGAAACAGGTCCACAGCAACAACACTTTTCACAAACATACACACATAAAAAAGATTTTAAAAAACTCAAACTCTGATTATGGACTTAAAGTAGGCCTGCTAATCTTAACCAGTAAAGCCCAAGCAATTATCTTGGAATGGTTTCTCAGAGTCTGGGGGCTTGTGACTTGGGAAGGGGAGGGGACAGGTTTGCCCTCAGAAAACTCTTTCACTCCAGATCCAATTATCTCTGGTTCAACTCTCTGGCTGGCTACACTGGCTCCAGGCTCTCATTTCTCTCCAGTTCACCTGAATTTTCCCTGGTGTAATAGGGGGATCCAGGAGATTATAAGGAGTAAAAAAAAAAACAAAAAAACAGTTTTGCCCATATGCTCAAAATGGCTACAACCTCCACCACTTAGGGCTGGAAGGGTGTGGGGGGTGACAATATTTGTCTCAACCAAAGCAGAAATGCCAGAGTTGTCCCAGTTTAAGCACAGAGAAGAGCTTCTGTTTGCATTCTGCCCATTCACAGCAGAGTCTGGAATCCTGACAGGATTGTGGGGAAATATGCTTTAGATTCCCAGCTCTGTTTCTCTGCCTGTTTATCTGAAATCACTGCAGTCTGACCTCCTCATAGGGAGGAAGAGTCTGTCCCCTCCTCTGCAGCAAAGATGCTGAGAGGACCTGCTTTCAGCCTAATACAGCTTTCTAGGTGCAGTTGGTCTCCACATGGCTGAGGGGATCAGACTGAGTCGATCAGTTTCTCCCCCACTGCTGTGTTGATTGAGGGACAAGTGCAGTCACTTGCTACACCCAAGTCTCTGAGTTCCTGATCTCCCACTGACCTGCACTGTGTTCAACAAATCTTTTCCAATACACACACCTTGCAGGAAGGTAACTTTCCCAGTGTTTCTTCCTTTCAGGTCAAGGAGAGTGCCTGGACGTGACACCCATCTTCTGATGTCCTTAGGTATGTCTTTTGATAACAATTTCTCCAATTCTGTGGATCATCTTCTCAGTATCTTTTGCAGAGTATAAGTTATTTTAAATAAAATCCAATCTATCAATCAAATCCAATCTATCAGTTTTTGTTCATGGATCATACCTTTGGTTTCTAAAAAGTTATCACCAGATAGCCTATAAGCAATGCATATACTCCTGGACACAGACAATTTACTTAGATTGAATTATGAAGAAATGTAAAATCTGAACAGACCAATAATAAAGTGAATCAATAACAAAGTCTCCCATCAAAGAAGAGACCAGGACCTGATGGTTTCACTGCTGAATTCTACAAAACATTTAAAGAAGATCTAATACTAATTCTTTTCAAACTGTACAAAAAGTTGAAGAGTTGAAAATACTTCCAAACACATTCTAGAAGGCAAACATTACCATGGTTAACAAAAGCAGACAAGGACACAAAAAAGGAGACCACAGGTCAATATCCATGATGAACAGAGATTAAAAAAAATGCTCAATAAAATACTAGCAAACAGCATTCAACATCACCCAGCACACAGCTTTCCACATCAAAGGAACCAAATACTTATTGAATGGATATGATTTTTTTAATAGGGAAGAGTACATAAAATGACATAGTGAATATGTTACTGGATTTGTAACCAGATTGTTCATCTGTAAAAGGGGAATAACAATCATGATTTAATATCATCCTAATCACATTCTGAAAATTAAATAAATTGTGATATGTAGTTGTTAAGTTCTACAGCAATAGAGCAATATTATAATAACTTCCAAAACACTGTTGTCTGGCCTAATAAAATATGGTAGAAATTTATTACAAAAGAATCACTGTTATTTATGTTATTTTCACTTAATGTCTCATGTTAACAACAAAGCACACCTTTCCTTCTTTAATGACCAAATTGTTTAACAGAAACTAGAAATGTTTAGGGGAAATTTTTTTTTTTTTGAACTTTATCTTCAATGAGCAGCAGCTCTACACATGATAGCTTCTTTCTGTTTCTGGAAAACCAATTTCTTTTTATATCATAGATCTACATGCACTGTTTATACCTCCATTCTTGAGAAACCATATTAACTGTACAAGTACTTTAAGGGAATGTTCACAAACATCCCATCTCCTGGGATTTGAGCTGGGCACAGGAAAAACAAAGTCCATGTTCATGCTAAGAGAGGAAGTAAAACCAGCTTGAAGAAATATTCTGCTATTTGTTCCCTGTTCCAATCTGCAGGGTCTAATCTAATACTCTAATAAAGATGATTCTGATAGAATTTGGCTACCTTAATCTATTTTCCAACATAAACAGTCTACATTAATTTTTCTAAAATAAAGGTGATTGTTTTATTAACATATAGATTTTATTTTCTTGTGCTCAAGTCAATGCAATGCTAACCTGAAGAAAAGACTAGTCAATTCTTTTCATAGGTGAAGTATAATTCTTTTTATTTTTTTATGAAGGAGTTAAATTGTTTTTCAATCATAAATATATATAAAGTAATGAAAATATGATATACATTAGATCCTAAACCATAGCTACCCCCACATTGCCCACACACTAGTCTCTTGATTCTTCTATATTATTCCCCTGTAACAGATACATATGTCCATATATATCTTTATCTACATAGATCATAATTTAGCTATAGTAAATTGAGCTGCTATGAACATTAATTTTGCTGTGTTGCATAATGTGCTGATTCTAACTCCTCTGGGAAAATATCCAGAATGGTTTGTATGGTGGATCCAACCCTAATTTTTTGATGAGTCTCCATACTGCTTTCCAAAATGGCTGTGAAGTATATTTCTTAAAATAAAAAGCCAATAGATGAATAAGAAATATTTCTAAATAATGTATCATATCACTATGATTTCCTAAAATAATGTTTCTGATAAAGTACTGTTATAAAGGTCTTTAAGGACAATATTTTTTTCTTAAATTTTTAACGTCAAACTATCATGTTTGCTTTCAAGGAAATTGCAATTAAATTGAAGACATGACTTAACTATCTTCTTTGATCATAACTAAAAGTGTATTTTAGGTAAAAGCTAAACCAAAACCACGATATTATGCAGATTGCTGCTTCTTTTCCAAACACTTCTCAATATCATCAAGAACTTGAACAGCCGCCTTTGGAATTCGAGTTCCAGGACCAAATACATTGGAAACACCAACTTCATACAGAAATTCATAATCCTGTTGAAAGAATTTGTTTAATTAACAAAGAATCATTATTTACAACATGAAGGAAATAAAACAAAAAAATGATTCTTTCCCTTTTTTCTTTGTCCCCAATGCCGGAATCTTTCTCAACTGGTATGCTGCTGACATGCTGGGCTAAATAATTCTTCCTTGACTGGAGATGCTGCTAACAACAGAACCATCATCCAAACTCAACTCACAAGACAAAACAACACACACTCTGCCCATGAACTGTTTGTGATTGGAAGTTGTATGGCTCCAAACTTGTAAGTTTGAAACCATAATTTTCTCTCACCTAAATTTTTACTACTTGTTTGTATTTGGGTTGAATTTGTATCATATCATAGTTTTGTATTTACAAGGCTATTTATTTCCTCCTAGATATTTCATCTACAGCTAGTAAATGGTGGTAGTCTAAACACAGTTTCATGATGAAATCAGATTTTTCATAAATGAAGTATTTTTTTATTCTGTTGCTGCAACTGGTTTTTAGTTTAATGTTAAAGTCTGAATGTAAACATTCCCAGAGAATATATACTGCCCCAGACTTAATGCTATTTTAATACCATAACACTTATAACTATAATGTCAAGTTAAGACACTAGGGTGTGGGTGATGGTGGGGTGATTCTAGATTAGGATCAGGGGCATATCATATTATTACTACATATCCATTTATGATTGTACAAAAGCTAAATTCTTCAACAAAATTTAAAAAAATAGAAAGTGCTTTAAGGCACTGATTCTTCTTACATGCAGAGTGGTCTAGCTGGTGCTTACAGTTGTAGCACTCATTTTAAAGGGCACCCGTTTCCATTCTTAAGCAATCAAAATTGGATGATGAATTATACAATACTGCTAATCATCCCCAATTCCTTTTTTGTCGCTGTCAAATTCTTGTGAGATTCTTATAATACTATGATTTTGCAATGAATTTAATACATTCTATTCAACCTGTGTCCTTTTAGTCTGTGAATCTGTGAGATCAGAGATCATGTCCAACTATCTTTGTATCTCCAGCACTCAAAACATGTCACTGCTTTAGTAGGTCCTATAGATTTTAAAAACTTATAAGAAAATTGGGTGAAACTTGTAATAACAATCATTTCCAAATTTGGGATAGTAAGAAAAACCATTTATTCCCTTCTCTAGTTCCTCAGATTGCTACATGCCATTTATCCTGATATCTGAGTAATGGATTTGGAATGAAGTATTGAACTAGGAAAGAACCATGAAATGTTGCAACTGAAAAAGGGCTTTTGACTTACCTAAATCTTACATAAATCTTGTAAAAATGTACCTTAAGGAAGGAGTAAAATATTAGCATTAAGTGAGTCTAGACAGAGGGTATACAGATGCTCTTTGTACCATTTTTGTTTCTGTATATGATATGTTAGCTTTAAATTCTTTCCAAACAAAACAGGTTTTGTTATCCTCTACTTAGCTGGGACAGGGGTATCCTGCTTCATGATGTATTAGACATCAAGTATGTCCTAAATCTGTCTGAAATACTTGGTGGTCACAACTGCTAACAGGATTAAAAAACCCTGATTGTAATAAAATACTAGCAAGGATAGATCATATTTATTTACTTGAAATGGAAAAAAACTGAAAGATATTGTTAGGGGCTATAACTCTTTGATTGAACACTATAAATTAATGCCTTCTAATTTTAAAACTAAGTAACTTTCAATTGAATAATAGTAGTATTGATATATCCAGTATGTTGTGGCCTTGACAAGTGTGATAAGTGATAAATTTCTCTAAATGCCCATGTGTTAAAGTCTGGATTCCCAGTCCCTGGTTCTACTGAGAGATGGGGAAGCCTTTAGAAGGTGGGGCCTAGTGTGAGGTCTTAGGTCACTAGGGGTGTGCCCACCCAACAGGTCTCTTTCTCTTTCTTTCATGCCCTTCTCATGAGGGGAACAGTTTCACTGTTCCATGTTCTCCCCACTAAGAGGTATGGCCTTGCCACAGGCCCAAAACCAACAGGGCTAACAGACCATGGACTGAAGTCTCCCAAACAGAATCAAAAGAAATCTTTTACTTTGTGAGTTGATTATCTCAAGTGTTTGTCACAGTAATAGAAAATTGACTAACATAGTGTGAGTAATGAGAAAAATTCATTACATAATTATATAATAAAGGATATATACACACAGTGAGAAAAATTCATTATATAATTATATAATAAAGGATATATACACACAGTGAAAAAAATTCATTGTATAATTATGTAATAAAGGATATATACACACAGAAGTGTGTCAGAGAAAATTATCCTTAGTCTTTAATGTTACAGGGGAAACAATTTTACAGTTAAAGACGTTTTGAGGAATTCAAATATCCAGAAAGTTAATATGACTTGCATGAAATATATTTCTTAAAAATGTCAGACCACTTATACAACAGCTCATATTTCAATCCAAATATTTTCTGGTGCCTAATTAGTTTGGATGTCACATTTTAATATCATGTCTAAGAGCTTATTTATTAGACTCCTCAAGTGCAAGACAGGTGGAAATAAAGAAATTGATCACATAATATAATATTGTTCTTCTGTGTGCATGTAAAAATATGTAATAACAAATCCCACTATTACGTATAATTATAATGCACAAAATAAAAAAGAAAGTTTGATTACTGTCCTCTATGTGGAAAAAAAAAGGATAAATGGAAGTATTCCATATGTAGACTGCAATAAAGAATAAAAGCCCTTCGCTGGGAATGGTAGCACATGCTTGTAATCCCAGAACTTTCAGGAGGTTAAGGAGGGAAGATTGTTTCAGCCCAGGAGTAGAGACCAGCCTGGGCAACACAGCAAGTCCCTGTCTCAATAAAAAAGATTAAGAAGGAAAGAAAAAAAAATAAAAGAATAACAGCACTTTATTTTCTCAAGTAGTACACTGGATTTATGAAAACAATAAGCAGGTGTATTAATAGTTTCGTATTAACTATATCACCTTAAGAAATTTATTATTACAAATAAAATAAATAATATGTAGTTTCCTCACTAATCCCATATTATCACCTATTTCACAACCTCATACATATGTATTTTCTCATTTCATAAGTAGTATATGAATTCACTATTCTATATTCTGACTTGTAATGGAGAAAGATAAATTGTGGAGCTGGAAACAATGTCACATTCCACTGATACAGTTCTGCTATCTGGTGGGATCTTTGTAGCATCTACAAATCATTTACTTGGAATAGACTCATACAGTGTTTTACTAACAATATTTTTCTCCATTTTCAATAACAAAGGAAAACCTAGTATAATTGGAAAATGGATTAAAAACAGACCCTTTTGTATCTTAAATAATTACTTGAACTGATCAGGAATGTGATCTATGAATGGTGTCCTACCAACCCCATTAATAAATTAATTGATCATTACTTAGCATCCATTTCTCCTTTCCTAAGAGAATGACTCACATTTTTATTCAGGTATCTACTTCCTTTCCTATTTAGCCTATAATTTGCAGAAAAAGCAGATTCCATATGTATTAGGATCTTTTTGGCTCCAAGAAAACAAAGTACTTCAATCAAATTAGCTAAAATAATAAAAGGGATTTATAAGACAACGTAACTGAGATACCTCTAAGGGAAGGCAACATTTAGAATGGAAACATGGAGGAAATGGACAAATTAGGTTCTCCACAACAGAAACAAGTTATCTAAGGGACTCACTCTACCAGGAAGTCACACTATGCCCCAGGCTAGGGTTGGAGAAATTCACCCTGTGTTTATCCTTCTTCTCTATTCCACTGGTGGGATTTGATTACTTTCATCCTGTTCTTTCTCTATCACTATTTATCAAATATGAAGCAGGTAGGTGCCTATCCTAAGTTACTGGTTTGCAAGGATGTAATTCTCTCACAGAATCTTTGGAAACCCCATTGAATTGTACACAATGAGTTAAAATATCATATGCATAGAAAATAAGATTATACACTCTTTGTAGAATTAACTTAGGGAAGTCACTGGGAAATAATTTGGCTCTAAATTTACAAGAAATTTAACTTTAAAAGTAAATATAAGCTATCATTACTCAGGACTCCCATCATGGTACTAGAAAAATATTGGAGAAAAAGATACCTGTGGTGGTATCACCCCTCCACACATGACGAGGATATCTGGCCGTCCAAGACCATTTAGTTCTTTGATGAGCTCAGGAACTAGGGTTTTGTGACCAGCAGCCAGTGTGCTCACACCCACAGCATGTACATCTGCATCTACAGCCTGCTGAGCCACTTCACGGGGAGTCTGAACAATTAGAAAGTAAAAAGATAACTCATAATTTTTTCCTAGGCAATGATTAGGAAAATCCTGTTGTACAGTTTTTGCTTCTTAAGTCAACATTCCCAGATTTTTATCACTGAAAATAGTGAAATGACTATTGCTCTGTATTTTATCATTTCCAAATCACAAACATCATTGGAGCTAGTGAGGCAATAAACATCAATTACTGTACCAAACCCAAATCACATAATAAAAAAAGAAATTCTAGGCTTGAAAATTGGGAAAGAGTGACAACAGCAACACAGAAGACAGGAAGCTCTAGACTCTTATTCTCCCTGCAGAGACACCAAATAACAGTACTATATCAAATACAATACCTTTATGAGAACTCTAGAAATTCGGAAAGAAGCTAAAATACCCAGGTAGGTGCATAATGAAGAGAAGGGATGACATTAAGGAAGGTCTGTTTTGCTTATATTAACTGGATTTAACCATTTTAGGACACAGAATTATAAGATAATTTCAAGTATTCAATTTTAAATTGAGTTGCCCAAGCACATATCTGCTCTCAGCACTAATAAGTTCATGACACTGCTTTATTAATTCACATGCATTTAAATAATTTCATATAAAAGGTGCTTACAACTCTTGCACTAGAAATGTAAACATTTGGGAAGAACAAACACCTCAAAAACTACTGTACAATTACGAGAAAAAGGAAAATTCATCACTATTTGAATTTTCTGAGTTTGAAAAGACTTTTAGGCTCATAATTTTAGTGTGGAAACAGAACATTCTGCACTCAGGTAATGTAGTCACATGCAAGGACATGCCTAGGTAAATAACATGGTATGGAAGTAAGATCTGAGAATTTTTTTTAGGACAGAGGGGCAGTAAGAGACAGGGAATCGATTTTTATTTAGTTTTTCATGTGGCTTTCATCACTTTGACACTTAGTTGTGTATGTGGTCCTGGGGTTTGAACTCTCGTCCTCACGCATGACAGACAAGTGCCCTAACTGCAGAGCCACTGCTCCAGCCTCTCATTTGAGAAATAGTAACAAGCAAAATAAAATTTATTTTATTTTTCTTTTGGGTACTTGGGGTGCTCTGCTACTGAACTATACACCTAGACCTTTTAATTTTTATTTTGGAACAGTGTCTCACTATGTTACCTGGTCTGTTCTCAAACTTGCGATCCTCCTGCCTCAGTCTCCTGAATCACTGGGGTTACAGGCATATATTACCATATCTGGGATGACATTAAAACTCTTAAAAGAAAATGCACCTATTCTTATTATTCATTTATTATAGGTATGAAATTTAATTAAGCATGATTACCATTCGTATCATCCCTCTTATCAAAATATATTAGGTTAAAATTCTATTTAAATAATACAGTTCCATGCTTTGTACATATATATGTATTAAACTGTATTTATATTAATATTAAAATTCTTTCAACTTCAAATAAAATTTTGATTAAATCAGTCATCAGTGAAGTACAGATGGCGTATATGTGTGTTATGTTAATTAAGTTTGTGAGAGTAAACCATAAATTATATGTTTAGATACTGGATATAAAGGAGAAGTAAACACGTGGTTTCTTAGAAATTTCCCTTATGTGTCAATGGCTGGCAACAATTATTTAAGAATATTTTAATCTTATGAAATAATATTTCCCCAAAATTTAATTACTCTTTATTGGAAGTCTATTGTATTTGATCAGTATTTTTTAAGTACTGGTTTTTGTTTAGTGAAAGTGTAGAAAACGTAAAGTTTAACCAAATAAGAAAAATTTGTTTTAATCAAAAAAATTAGAATGGAAAAGGATTCAACTTTAAGAATAAACAAAAGTGGGCTGGAGAGGTGCCTTGGCCGTTGAGGTGCTTGCCTTGCATGTGGGAGTACGCAAGTTCAAACCCCAGTACCACATACACAACGAGGTCTCAGAGCAATGAAAGCCACATGAAAGACTAAATAAAAATTATTTGTCTTTCACTGTCCCTCTCTCTTAAAAAAAATAAAAGCAATCTAAATATACTTATTTGAGGTTCTTAAAATGTAAATTAAATGCATAAGATTAGATATATTTACATATTTATATAACAATACACTTTAAGGATATATCTCCAGAAGTTCGGGCTGTTCTTTATAGTTAACAATTTCATCTAGATTTTCTAGAGTGATATTTAAAAATTCAAAAGGAGAAAACTCTTAAGGGAACTTATTCAAAGGCTGGGCCTCCTCAGGAAGGTTTACTTCTTTACTGATAAAAATGCAGGGACTATTCTTCACTCCTCAACTTAGATTACCTCATTGAAATATATAAAAATACTATATCCTTTCTCCTGAAACTCTTCTTCCTTAGTTTTTATCCCACTACTTATCCCATTTCCTTCATTCCTCTACTGTCTCCTTCTCTTTTTCCTTTTAATGTCCTGGTTCTTCTTTCTTCTTTTTGTATATACTTGTGGCTCATATATCCATCACCATGGCTTTAAAGAGCATTTATATATTAATGAAAGTGTCTCTAACTGGGATTTCTCCTGTGCTCCAGACATGTGTATCTACTCAAATGGTCATCTTTATCTGAATGTTTCATAAATACTACAAACACAACATGTCCAAAATCAAACCTAGCCTCTGCATTAGTTTCTTAAGGCTAAAGTAGGAAATTCACACAAATAGAGTGACTTTAAACAATAAAATTTATTCTTTCACAGTTCTGGATACTAGGTCAAAATAAGGTGTAAGCAAGACCAAATTCCCTCCACAAGCTCCAGGGAAGAATCCCTCCTTACCTCTTTCTAACTTCTGTTGGCTGCCAGCAATCTTTGCATTTCTTGATTTGTAGCTACATCACTCCAATCTGTTTCTAATGTATGTTTAAATCTCTAACAGCCAACTAATTTTCACAGCCAACCTACAGTTACAAGTCAACTGTGATTTGGCAAAAATCAGCAAAATCAGACTATGGATAAATGCTTATTTATGATCTGATTCAGCAAACAAGCCATATCATTGATCAATAAGGGTGGTTTTAAAATGAACTGATTTTTTTTACATTAAAGAGTAACAAGCAAAACAGACATATATCAGAACTTTGCTGTTTATAAGTAATGGGAGTGACTGTTAAATCATTTGCTTTTTGAATACCAGAAGAATATTTCCTCAGATTTTGGGGGCTTTTCATGATATAATAGCAACAAACATGATAAACCTTTAAATTTAATTTGCATTTATTTATATTTTCTTCATCACATTTATATAGCTATATCATGAAAAAGACAATGAATCAATCCCTAATTTTTAGCATTTTATCCCTAATGTTTTAGTGTTCATGCTAATTCCCATGGTATGAACATTCCAACCATCGCCAGTTTCAGTCTATCAACATGATACTGCTGAATGCAAGCAGGTAAAAGAGGCACATTAGTACATGATTACAGTATCTCTACCATACAGATATGAAAGATCGAAATAACCTCAAGAGCATAGATAATAATAAAATATAAAGATAAATAGATGATAAGTTTTGAGTACTCACCACCTTTACTTTTAATATAATTTATTTAGCAAAGTTAATCGCAATGTGAAACAACTACTTTTTAAAATGCCTAAAAATTTAATTCCTGGATACCTCCTGAGTTCATGCTTCATGCTTTCTTTTTTTTTTTCTTTTTTTTCTTCATTCTTTCTTTTTTTTTAAAGAGAGGGACAGGGGGCTTGAGCGGTGGCTCAGCAGTTACAGCGTTTGCCCGGCATGTGCAAGTACACAGGTTCAAACCCCAGCACCCACGTACACAAGTAAGTGTCAGAGCAATCAAAGCCATGTGAAAAGCTCAATAAAAAATTGATTCTCTGTCTCTCTCACTGTCCTTCTCTCTTAAAAATAAATAAAAAAATAATGAGAGGAACAGTGAGATAGCGAGAGAGGATCAATTTTATTTAGTTCTTCATGTGGGTTTCAGTTCTCCTACACTTCGTTGTGCACATGGTGCTGAGGATCCAACACACCTACTTGCACATGCCAGTGAAGCGCCATAACCACTGAGCAAACCACTCCAGCCCCATGATCATTCTCTTAATGCTGCCCACATATCTTTATTTTTTTAATTTTTTTTAAATAGAAAGAGGGGACAGTGAGAGAGAGAGAGAGAGAAAGAGAGAAGCAATTTTTATTTAGTTTTTCAAGTAACCATTACTCAGACACTTTGTTGTGTACTTGGCTGCTGAGGTTTGAACTCCCGTACTCTCGCATGCCAGGCAAGCGACGTAACCTCCAAGCCACTGCTCCAGCCCCGCCCACATATCTTTAAATAGACTATTATATTTTCTGCACAATCTTAGCTGAGATTTAATTTATGCTGAAATCCTGACATTACTTTAGTTAAGGTTTTCATTGCTTCTCATTCATGTTACTGGATGGATTTTTTTTTTCAAGACGGATAATTTTATTTTTTCATGTGGTTTTTGTTTTTCTTCCACTTAGTTGTGTATTTGGTGCTGGGGATTGAACCCCAGTCCTCACACATGCCAGGCAAGTGCTCTACTGCAGAGCTACCTTTCCAGCCCCAGGGTGGACATCTTAACTGGTCTTCTTGCAGCTTGCTGCAGTTCCTCTTCATAGATTTAAGGAAGTGATTTTAGTAGAAAGTGAGCTTTCTAAAGTACAAATTTGATTGTGTCACTGTACCAAATACATTTAGGATGAAGTTCAACCTCTTTACAATGCATATAGCTATTGATAATCTTCACCCTATCCCCAGTGCTGCATTCTAATTTTACCCTTGCAATTAGTTGAAGGTTTCGTGCCTTCTCATAGTTCTCTCTGCTAAAAGCAACCCTCCTTTGTAGCATGGGCTTCTCTATCTTGTTCTCTTTATTTCTGAAATGCATAGTTCAAAAGTAAGTTCTTAGAATACTTAAAACAAATGAGATGCACTCTTTGTCTGTACCTTAATTAAAGTAATTATCACACTCAAAGGACAAAGTTTCATCATATTCAACTTATGGTTCAGCATCTGGTAAATGACCAGTAAATATGTTAACAGATAAATTTTTTTTTAAGTACGAAGTTTAGTGAAAAGCATTTTCTTTTTCTTTCTTTCTTTTTCTTTTCTAAAGAGAGCAGGGCAGTGAGAGAGCGAGAGAGAAAGAGAGAATCAACTTTATTTAGTTTTTCATGTGGCCTTTGTTGCTCCGAGGCTTCATTGTGTACGTGGTGCTGGGGTTGGAAATCATGTACTTGGGCATGCCAGGAAAGTGAGCCACCACCCAGCCTGTAAAAAGCATTTTCAATCCAAATTTTTTTTTCTAGTAGAATGTTTAATGTATTATACCTCTACAGAGAATTTCAGTTTCATTTATTTTCCTGTTGGGATCTAATGTTCTGTTACTAAATAAAATGCTAGTAGAGAGCAAAAATGGAGAAAATCTTCTTATAGATCATTTTATTACTCTGATGTTTGATTTCCTTTTCAAAACACTTTTCATCAATCCCATGTGGACTACCTTTGCAACAAATACATCACCTCTCAAAAAGAAAAATAAAATCTTTCAAAGTCATCTTCAGTTTCCAAAGCCGAACAAAAACTGTATTTCTTGGGGCTGAATTGGTGGCTCAATCGTTAAGGTGCTTGACTAGCATACGGGAGTAGGAACCCCAGCACCATGTACACAATGATGTCTCAGAACAAGAAGTCACAATTAAAACTAAATAAAATTCTCTCTTTCCTCTCTCTCTCCCTCACTGTCCCTCTCTTAAAGAAAAATAACTAGTTCTGAAATGATGTTTACCTATATAAATCCTGAATATGAATTTCTTTTTGTTATAAATAGGTTTATGCATTCAAAAATTAGAGGATTTGTTGAACATATTCTTTTTTAACTTTAAAAATATCATCTTGATCTATCATTTTTCTACTTTTTTAAATGAGTACTATTTGAAAGTGTTCCCACAAATTTTCATACCTGAAAAAGAGGGCCTATGTCCACATCAAAACCAAGATCAGCAAATCCTGTAGCAATAACCTTTGCTCCTCTATCATGACCATCTTGACCCATTTTTGCCACAAGAAGACGAGGTCTGCGACCTTCTTGTTCCATGAATTTATGAACTCTAAGGAACATTTTAGAAGACAACAACAATTAAGTATTAATTGTCCAAAAGTGGGATATAAAAACTATAATTTATTCACAGAAAATCCTTTAAGAGCCCTTCTTCTGTACACTTGCATTTTGTTAATATCTTTATTTTACATTGAGAGGAGACTTACAGCCTGAATATGTTTACTATCTCCCCCTTAGAGGAAAGTGAAAGATGACCCAGCCTTTAAGCCCATTACAGAGGATATCACAGTGATTTAAGATGAAAAAATGACAACTTTCAACTTCTTCAGCAGAATTCAACATATACAAGTAGTTACATATAGACTAACAAGGACCCTTCAGATTCATCTATACAATATGTGACTCACTAGTTGTTTTAAGTTATCCTTTTCTCACCAACCCTTCACAAGTGTGAACTCTCCCAAGTTGATTGCAATATAGTTTCCTATAACAATGTTTGATCATAATGATGGACTAACATGACTTTCATACTGGGTGTTTTGATATTTACCTATTATATAAAATTTAACATGAAGCTTTTAATGGGACTTTTTTTATTCAGAAGTTTATTTGTTGAACAATCACACAATTTTTAATGAAATTATATATATATATATATATTCTGAAGATTAGATTTACCCCCAAGAGTGCCTCCCCCAATTACCCACCCTAATCCCTCCCCTCCCCTTCCCAAAACATCTCTAAAAATGTTAGGTTATCTAACATTACATTTTATCAGGATTTAAAACATGATAATAGACCTCCTT
This sequence comes from Aplodontia rufa, assembly GCA_004027875.1. Lineage (NCBI taxonomy): Eukaryota > Metazoa > Chordata > Mammalia > Rodentia > Aplodontiidae > Aplodontia > Aplodontia rufa. The sequence continues at coordinate 18,541 of PVKS010015952.1, forward strand.
TCTCAATGGCCAGGGTCTAGTTCCAGCCTCCACAGATGAGTGAAGATATTCAACCCTTGGTTCTCTGGGTTATGCTGATTTCACTCAGCATAATTTCTTCCATAGCCATCCTTTTACCTTCAAAGGCTGCAATATCATTGTTTCTAATTGCTGTGTAAAATTCCATGGTATATATGTACCACAATTTTTGGATCCATTCATCCAGTGAGGGACATCTGGGTTGTTTCCATAATTTAGCTATTGTAAGTTGAGCTGCTATGAACATAGATATTGCTGTGTCGCTGTAATGTGCTGATTCTAAATCCCCTGGAAAAATACTCAGGAGAGGAATAGCAGGATCATATGGTGGGCTCATCCCTAGTTTTTTGAGGATTCTCCACACTGCTTTCCAGAGGGGCTGCACCAGTCTGCAGCTCTACCAACAGTGTGTTAGTGTGCCTATCTCTCCACAGCCCCTCCAGCATCTATTATTGTTTATTTTCTTCATTTTTGCCATTCTGACTGGCGTGAGGTGATACCTTAATGTAGTTTTAATTTGCATTTCTCTGATTACAAGTGATTTAGAGCACTTTCTCATGTATTCATTGGTTTGACCAGTGTCCTCTGTTGAGAAGTTTCTATTTAGCTCTTTGGCCCATTTATTAATTGTGTTGTTTGTGTTCTGTAGTTGAGATTTTTGAGGATTTTGTAGATTCTGGATATGAGGCCCCCTGTCAGAGGAAACATAGCCCATGATTGTCTCCATTTCCGTAGGAAACCTCTTGACTCTTTTGATTATTTCCTTGGCGGTGCAAAAGCTTTTTAGCTTTATGGCATCCCATTCACTGATTTTTGACTTTAGTTCCGTCACTTTCGGAGACATGTTGAGAAAGTCTTTGCCTACTCCCAAAGGCTGAAGTGTTGGACCTAATTTGTCTCCCATCAGTTTCAAGGTAGCTGGTTTAATTCCTAGCTCCTTTTTTTTTTTTTTTTAAACAAAGGTTGAGGACAGCAATCATCCAAAAGCCAGTTTTTACTCTTGAGAAATATGATCTCATTGTAATATATTTCCATGTCTTCCTATGGCAGTGTTACTTATTGTCAGCTCAGTGAAGACTGATTTTAACTTAGATATTAACCTGATGTTTATTTTCAAATTGAAAAATCAAGATTTTACAATTTTATTCTAGCAACTGAGCAATGTAAATAAACCTAAGAAAACATAAAAGTCTACCACTGTAAATAGATTGAAAGGTAAATACCTAAAGGATATGAAGCAATTAGTGTCAGTGACACAAACATCTATTTGAAATAAGAACTCATGAAAGTGATTGTTGTGAAAGTCCAAAATATAATTAGTTTTACTAAAACTAATATTAGTTTCAATCTTTATTAATTGACATTATGTTATACAATTATATGTAATTATATACAATCATACTTGGCTTATTAACCAGGATACATTCTGAGAAATATGTAGTTAAGTGATTTCATTACTGTGTGAACACCACAGAGCATACTTACACAAACTCAGATGGAGTAATCTACTGCACACTAGGCTCTATGGTATATATCTGTGTGTGTGTGTGTGTGTGTGTGTGTGTGTGTATAGATGTGTATAATATGGTATATGTGTATGCACTATGTTTTTTGTTCCTACAGCCATAATAGAGAAAACGTGAAATTCAATCAAGAATAAGAGAAAATAATGTGATCAAGGGACTTTGTAAACATAAGATGTATAAGCTGCTGCCAATATAACAAAGCACACTTTTTAAAAAAACATTTTTATAAGTGGGGATACATTCAAAATAACAATAAAAAGTATAGAAATAAACAAACTAGTAACAGAGTTATTATCACTAAGTGTTACGTACTGTACCTAGCTGTATATTCTATACTTGCACACAATTGACAGCACATAGGTTTACACCAGCATCACCACAAATATAAGAAACGCATCATGCCATCATGTTACTATAACTATGGCTACAACATCACAAGGACATAGGAATTTTTTGATGCCACTATAACGTAATGGCACTACCATTGTATAGATGGTCCATTGTAGACCAAATCATCATTGACATTTTGCAGTTTGGCAAAATTATATACTGTGTATAATAAATTATGTATCATATACACTTCATGAAATATATATGAATTATGTAGTAATTATATCAAATAATTAATATATAATATAAATAACAGATATCTAGCTTAATATTTATTAGTTTTACTAGAATTACAAATTACAGACTAACAGTAAAGTCAATTCAAACATTTTCAAAGTTGTATGTGAGAACACTAAGCTAAGCTCCCAGCCGACTCAAGGACATTGTCTTAACAGAAAACATGAACTTCTAGCTTTAAAAAAAATCTCACATTTTACCTCTTAATAGCAGATGTTATCTCTTTACTTTCTCCAAATTCTTGCCGATATGCTCCACTCACCATTCGATCATTAGCTTTATGTTCACCAAATACCTTTTTCATGGCATCCGTGATTTCTCCAACTGTACATCTAAAATATTAAACAGAGGGTCCAGTAACATCATTACTTTGCAATAAATAGAAGATTTACCTTAAAACTATAATTAGGTACATCTTATTTATCTAAGTAAAAATATGTTATAAAGAATTTGAACAGGAATGTTTTTAATCTTTAATGAAACTTCTTTCCTGAGAAGACATATGAAAAAGTGATTCTAGCCAGGTGTGTTTGTACTCATATGTAATCCCAACGACTCAAGAGACTGAGATGGGAGGATCACAAATTCAAAGCCAGCCTCAGCAACTTAGGCCCTAAACAACTTTTTTTTTTTTTTTAAGAGAGAGAGAGAGAGAGAATTAATTTTATTTAGTTTTCCATGTGGCTTTCGATGCTCTGACACTTTGTTGTGTATGTGATTCTGGGGTTCAAACCCACATTCTTGCATAAATCCAACAAGCACCATAACTGCTGAGACACCACTCCAGCCCTGGCCCTAAGCAACTTAGTGAGACCCTGTCTCAAGATAAAATATGGGCTGGAGCGGTGGCTCAGTGGTTACGGCACTTGCCTGGCATGCGCGAGGACCCAGGTTCAAACCCCAGCACCACATACACAATGAAGTGTCAGGGATGCAAAGGTCAGAAAAAAAAACAAAATTAAATTAAATTTTAAAAAAAGGGCTAGGGATGTTGCTCAGTGGTTAAGCACCCCTCAGTTCCATCCCTGGTACTAAAAAAAAAAAAAAGTGATTCTAAATGTCTATATGCATTGTAATCTCTTTTCAACATCTGTCAGCTGAAATTTGAATGATGTAAAAACTACAAACAGACAAGTATCTAAAAGTTATTGAACATCACTTAACAATATAAATGACTCTCCTGATAATTTTTGATAAGTATATCTTCTAGCATGTTTCATCTAAAGAGCAGATTACTGGAGAATTATATTATAGAAGAAAACCAAATAAAGTAGGCCAAGATGTTAACACAAGATAAGAGACTGGGAACATTTCAAAATGTATTTTATCATTGCCGGGTGTAGTGGTGCGCACCTATAATCCCCAGAACTGAGAAGACTGAGGCAGGAGGATCTCAAGTTTAAAATCAATCTTAATAACTTCGTGAAACCTTTAGTAACTTAGTGAGAATGAGGATGTAGCTCAGGGGCAAAATAACCCTGGGTTCAATCACTAGTACCAAACAACAACAACAAAAACCAACAATTGTACTTTTAAAACAATAGCTTTAGCAACAAGAGAAAATGATTGGGTGGGGGGATGTTTCCTCAGGTTGCTTCATGTTTGAGAAAAATTCAAAAGATACAGCATGACAATAACTTTTTCCTTTAATTCTTGGATAAATGTTTTCCTTACACAATGAAGGGCTATATGATGGAATATCAAGGTGGTACACATGACCTGATGATACACTTGAAAGCATTGCAAGTTTCAACCTACAAAACTGTAAAATGGATTCAATACAATAGCTTAAAATGTTCTAAGCCTCAATGAAATACACAAGCATTTATAGGCCCAATTTAAAGTACATTATGCAGGACATAGTACTGCTTGCCTATAATCACAGCAGTTCAGGAGGCTGAAGGAGGATGATCACAAGTTCAAGACCAACGTAGGCAACTTGACAAGACTGTGTCAAAATATAAAACAAAAAGGGCTGGTGGTATAGCTCAGTGGTAGAGTGCCCCTGGGTTCAATCCCCAGTACCAGTACTGCAAAGTATATTAATGTTTCAAGTGCACAGATACGTGAGAATTAAGTAAGAATTATATTTATTATGGCTTCCATTATTTTCTTTTATGCTCACAGGGTTTATAGGAGGAACCTTTCATCTAAGCAGATTTTCAAAAGCTAAACTGATCAACTTTTAGTATTTCAAAATGTCCAAATTTACATATCCTCACCTTGCACGAGATGCATCCACTGCAAGAGCCAAAATATTCCCATCTCCACTGGCAGCACATTGGGTTAGTGCATCAAGACACCGTTCAGCTAAAGCTTGATCTCTGCTGGATTTGATCTTATGGAAAAGGTCAAAGAAACAGACAATTTACATGTACAAGGAATAAAACAGATATTAGAAGATTAGGCCCTAACATATACTATATGGAATTTTCCATAATCCTAACCTCAAAAAAGAGAAGAAATTCAGAAAATAATATACACTGTAAGAATCATATACATTCATGTAATTCACTCAGGAATTCCTTTTAAAATAATCCTAATTCAGTGCAACTTTAAAAAATCAGAAAAAAGCAGGGCAATACTAATGTTGATTTCAAATTAGCTACTTAGACTTTCCTAAAATAGCAAGATATTGAAGAAAAGTATTTCAAAGGAACCCTAAACATTTATGTTAAGAAGGAAAAAATGGATCAGAACTTAGAGAATATTTTAGTCACATTTTAAGTTTCCTTTAGCTGATTAACAACATATTGGCACATATATTGCTGTTCTTTGTATTTAAAAATAATCCCAACAGGAGACAGAAAGAGAGACAGAAAGGGAAAGATAATGTAAAGCATGGTTAAAACATTTTACCCAGATCCTAGATCTACTCTTCTCTAATGACAACTTACAAAAACAAAGTTACTCAAATCCAACTTTTTTACAAGTTGTACCACCTGCAAATAAGCCTAAAATACAATAGTGTTCAAGATGCTACCAAAATTATATATTATCTATAATCACAGGTGAAATGGAAAATTTAAGGTATGGAAAAATTCAACTCCAATTTCTCTATGAAAATGCCCAATTCATTATTTTATAATCTAACATGCAAGTTTTTCTAATGTAATGGAAGGTAATATAGCATAGTATGATGTTTCTTAAATTGTGAGTTACAATCCATTAGTGAATGGTGAAATAAAATTAGTGAATTATAATCAGCATTTTAAAAGAACTGAAATAGAATAGAAAATATCTAAATGAATGGCACCTAGTTTCCAAAACGACTGCTTGGTGAAACTTTTATTTCACCTATGAATGCATTCACGTGTGTACAGATAGGCGTGTAGGTAAAATGCATTTTTAACTGTGAGTCATGATCCAAAAAGTTGGAATGACACCAGTACGGAGTAAAGAGCACAGACACAGGAGTAACACTCAGGTTCAATATCCAGTTCTGACATTTGCTGGCTGACAGGACATAAGAAAATTAGTAACATCTCTTCATATCATTCTTTTGTCGAACTGACTTGAGGAAAAAATAATATGGTTTTTCTAAATGCATACCTAAAGCAATTCTTGGCATAGCATAGACAATCAATAAATGTTAATTTTATGAAAGTAAAAGAAATAACAAGAATTTAGAGTTATGATCATAGGAAACAAGAGCTTCTGCAAATATGATCTGTTTACATCCAGTATAACATTTATACAGCTTAACAACTTGATCCCTAACATTTGTTTTTAGCAAATGCATTTTAAGACATATGGTTAAAATTCCTAAATACATGAAATTCCAAGATATTCAATTCAAATAATACTTATCATTTACAAAAAATTTCTAATTAAGATTGATTATAAGTATTAATTAAGTATCTTAACAATAACAGCATTGCTCTAGTTATTAACATAGCAATAAAAAAAATCATGCCTTCATGGACTTTACTGGAGAAAGAGAAACCATAAACACATAAACAAATAAATATCCAATGTAACAGGAAAACAAAGGAGAGTAAAGCAGTGATTGGGGGAGTAGAGTATGGTGCTATCACAGACATTGAACACTGTAGACTTGTTAGACAAGGTGTCACTTGAGTAAAGATCTGGAAATTGGTAATCTTTTCAGCTTCACTAAAAGATCAGTCTTTACTCCCATGGCACAAGCATTAAAGTCAAGAATAAATGAATAGGATGCAATTAAACTAAAAAGCTTCTCCACAGCTAAAGAATTAGTCAAGAGTGTCAAGAGAGAACCTACAGAATGGGAAAAAATCTTTTCCTGCTACACCTTGGACAGAGGGCTAACATCGAGAATATACAAAGAACTAAAAAACTAAACACCAAAATCACAAATAATCCAATCAATAAATGGGCTACAGAGCTAAAAAGAAACTTCTCAGTGGAGGAAGATCAAAAAGCTCATAAACATATGAGAAAATGCTCTACATCACTACAATAAGAGAAATGCAAATCAAAACTTCAATGAGGACTGCACCTCACTCCAGTCAGAGTGGCAAAAATGAATAATTCGAAAAAAATGACAGATGCTGGAGGGGCTGTTGGAAAAGAGGAATACTATCACATTGCTGGTAGGACTGCAAACTGGTATAGCTACTCTGGAAAGCAGTGTGGAGACTCCTCAAAAAATTAGGGCTGGAACCACTTTATGACCCAGCTATCCTGGGTATTTTCCCAAAAGAGCTAGAATCAGCATATTATAGATAAACAGCTTCATCAATGTTTATAGCAGCTCAATTTACTATAGCTAAACTATGGAACCAACCCAGATGCCCCTCACTGGACGAGTGGATTCAAAAACTTTGGTACATATACACAATGGAATTCTATTTGGCTGTTAGAGAAAATGATATTATAGCATTTGCAACCAAATGGATGGAGATGGAAAAAATTATGCTGAGTGAAATATCCCAAACTCAGAGACTCAAGGGCCAAATGTTTTCTCTCATTTGTGGAAGCTAAAATACAATCAGAAGCAGTATGATAGATGGCTAAGCTAATAATAACCTCAACATGTATGACTTTTTACACGAACAGGGAGAATTGTGCCTAAGATGCTAAGGGATGTAGGGAGGGGGGCAGGGAGGGGAGATGGGAATAGGAAGGGTATCAAGGAGACCGGAGGGAGGGAGTATGGGGAAATCAATTCAGAGGGGAACCTTTGACTTCCATGAGAAGTCCAATTAACACAGGGGTGTAATAGGGGGAAACATGGCCCCATGAAGAACCCATGGAATGGCATCGGCCTTGGCTTTCGCTGTCATTATGCATCTGTTCTTGATTATTTGATAATGATTCCCTCCTAATTGTAAGTCTATATTTAACGAATAATAAAAAAGATCAGTCTTTAGATTAAATAGTTTGCTACAATTATATAAACAACAAATTACTAAAATTCATAGAATGTCTACATGCTAAAATTAACTGGGACTGATGATTAGAGAAAAATTATTTAATATAAAATTATCGTTGAGGTGGTTCAGTTTGGAGGAAAATAAAACATATAACACTTCAAGTGAAAATATTGTGATAACCACTTATAAAAAGCAACATGAGAAAATTCAAACTTTAGTCCAAAACTGAAGAAAGCTCTAAGTACTGTAGCAGAAATACATTTCACATTTTATTTATGGTGAAAGTTAATTTTAACTTATTTTTAAAGAGAGAGTGATAGAGACTGGGAGAGAAAGAATCAGTTTTATGTAATTTTTTTATCTGGCTTTTGTTTTTTGTTCACTTAGTTATGTTTGTGCTACTGAGGTTCAAACCCAGGACCTTGTACATACCAGGCCACTGCTCCAGCCAGAAAGTTAATTTTTAAATGGAAGAACCTTTACTTGGTAATGGTTGTAGAATGTCATTCCAGGCTCATAATTAGGAAAAAGTTATATCAGAATCTCTGGTTCTCCTAAATTGGCACTAGAATCAGGAAATCTGCATTCAAATCCCAGATCTTCCACTTAGGATGTGACCCTGAACAACTCAGACTCCAATCATTGGTTTCCTCATTTTTAAAGTAATGATTATAGTAACTACCTATAAAATAAACTGATATATGAAAACAGCAATCTAAGAAAACAACTTAGCACAGCGTGTGGTATGTACTAAGTGCTCAAAAATGTTAATTATTTCTGTTTTGTCATTATTGACTCTCTCTTCTCAAAAATAAAGCTGATCATTGTTTATGATAAATGGAACTTCTCAAGCTTGAAGGTACAGATTTAATAGGAAAAAGTGTCATAGAAAAGAAAAAGCATTCTCCAAACAAAATAAATACTGAGACACTGGTGATCACTGAAATTAAAATGGTACACACTAAGTAGTGTCTTTCTTAAAAACGGCAAAATTATAAAATGTGAAAAGTCATTATTATTCCTGATTAGATTGAGGATGAAGTTTCAGTGACGTCATTAAATACCTGCCAATAACTCTAATGAAAAAAATTGACAATGACAATTACCCATTCAATCTAAAGTCCATTCATTTTTATAGAACATTTGAACTACAGGGGGAAATCACATTTTAAATAATCACAAAGAAAGTGAACACAGAAAAGTCATTATGGGATTTTGTTTTGTGCTTTGGAAATAGCAGTAATAACAAAAGCCAGAGATTAGCAGACCATAGGTTATAACAATAAAAATTAACATTTATTTATTTTGGTATTTCATAGAATTTTATTTATCTCAGTGAGGAATTGAAAATAAAAAGGAAACAATAAACCAAAATAAACAAATATACAGTACTCAAAATAAAGTACATTATAAACTATAGCTTACCAAATCACTACCAAATATAGCTGAATTTTATTTTATTTTTACTTTTAAAGAGAGAGAGATAGAGAGAGAAAGAGAGAATCAGTTTTATTCAGATTTTCATCTAGTTTTTGTTTTTCTGATACACAGTTGTGTATGTGGTGCAGGGCTGGGGTTTGAACCTGGGTCCAGGCAAGCACTCTACCACTGAGCCACCACTCCAACCCCACTACGGTTGAATTTTAAAAATCAGAAGGCAAATCATTCTTTCATAGTAATATCATAATCCAGTGAAAAGAAATTACAAGAAGAAGCCCTAGATTCAAACACTGATTCTGAACTTTATTTTTATATTTTACTTTTACTTTGAATGATTTACATAATCATCTAAGTCTTAATTCTAATTAGTAGATTACGGAAGGTATAATTATTGTAGTGTGATTTTTAATACTAACATATAAGTTTCACAGGGGCAAATATCAAAGTTAAAAGCACATGAGTTTCTGGCTGTCCAATTATTCATTTCAATCAAGTTCCTTATCTTTAGTTTCTCTATTTTTTTATTATATTTTATTCTCTTTAAAAATTTTATTGAGATGTGTTGCTGCACATTCATAAATGCATATGTAGTAACAATATGATATGCCCCGATCCTAATCCAGAATCGCCCCCACCTAACCCACACTCCAGTCTCCTGACTCTTCTATATGTGCCCCTCATAACATCTATTTTTAAAAGATGAGGAATAATACCCATCTCATGTGATTGTTGTGAAGGACTTAGCCAGCACCCAGAAAATAAAAAATACTTATAAAATAATAGCTATCATACCTTTTCAAGTTTTTCAATCTGCATCTTACGCACTGAAGTATTATCAATTGCCAGAACTTCTACAGGTTCTTCTTTTTCCAACTGGTACTTATTTACTCCAACAATTACTTCAGAACCTGTTTATTTCCCAAAGGAAAATAATATAGAGATTATATTCACAAGCAATTGCCTAACAGTGATGCTCTAATTATCATGGATTTTTCTTAAAACTACTAAGTAATATTTTCAACTCCTAATGAGACTTCAGTACGGAACAGTAAATCCCAGACTGGGATGAGGATGTGTGGAGAAAGAACAATCGCACATTAGAATCTCTATAATGGAGGACTTTCATTTTTCTCCCAAACTACATGCTTTCCGAGTGTTTCTAATTAGCCGCCTTCTAACACTACAAAAGAAAAATAATCAGAGCAGTTACCATGAAAGATTTAGAAGCTAGAACATCGACAACCAACAGCTTTTCTAAATTTTCTTGGATTCACTTTCAGTGAATCACTTTGAAACAAAAAATACAAACACTTTTAAAATCCATAAGTGATAAAACACAAATATAAAGGCATTTCTTTTCTTTTTTTTTTTTTTTTCAGGGCTGAGGACCGAACTCAGGGCCTTGCTCGTGCTAGGCAAGCGCTCTGCCACTGAGCTAAATCTCCATCCCCAAGACACTTCTTTACATGATAAAAAAAAATTTTTTTTGACTCAAACCACCAGATTATTATTCTTTTTTTGAGAGAGAGGGACAGTATGTGTGAGAGAGAGAGAATCAATTTTTTTTTTAGTTATTCATGTGGCCTTCGTTGCTCAGATACTTTATCGTGTACATGGTCCTGGGGTTTGAACCCATGTCCTCACACATGCCAGGCAAGCACCAAAACCACAGAGCCACCGCTCCAGCCCTTATTATCCTTATCTGAAGACATCACAACATTCCTACCACAGGTTGTATTCCTTATTTTCTTCATAGTACTTAATATACTTTGTAATTATCTTGTGCACTTGTTTATTTTCTCTTTTCCTTGAATGTTAGCAGTATGGGCAGACTTTGTGTCTGACCTGATCATAGTTGCAATCCCAGAAACAGCAATTGCTTCAAATTTAACATAGTAAAAACATTCATGGATTGAATGAGTGAATGAATAAATATTCCAACACAGAACACATTGACCACTGATAGTGTCATCTTCAAAATGTTGGTGATAAGTCAAGCATGGTGATGCCTAGCAGCTTAGGAGGCTGAGGCAGAAAGATTGCAAGTTCAAAGCCTGCCTCACCAACTTAGTGAGACCCTGTCTCAAAATAAAAAAAAAAAAAAAAAGGCTGCAATGCAGCTTATGAAGTGCCCCTGGGTATTAAAAAAAAAAAAAAGATTAGTGATATCCACTCATAGATACAATGAATGTACATTCATGCTTATGTATACTGCATACAAAGATATAGATAATTATGGATATATAGAGAGATTTTTCCCATTATTTTAGTTTTATTAAGTATATGTTATCATCAAACAAAAATTAGTATTTCTTTTTAAATGCTGGATTTCATACACACACACACACACACACTCTCACACTCTTCTATTGTTCCTTACCAGAATCTATCCTAGCTTGTCTTCGGGCAGCACATTCTTCAATTCGAAGTTTAGGTAGTCCCTCAGCTACAGCTTTGGCCATTCCACCCATTTCTTCAATTTCATTAATAAGCTAATAAGAAAAACAGATAAATAAAATTTGAAGGCAATATGAAATTTTTAAATTAGTTCTGAGTGTTGTTATACAATTACTTATACTAATAAAATTAGTTAAATTTTAACATTTCATAAGAAAGGAATTAAATATATAGCAAGGGAATTAATTAGAATTGGTGAATTTAAAGTTATTTGAAAAGACAAGAGCAAAAGTAACAAGTATGGAAAACACAAAACTTCACTTTAGAAAATTAAAAACAGTTTCTTCCTCAATCTTTATTCTTAGTTACATAAATAAAATGTTCATAGTTCCCAAGACTCTTTAAGAAAAATATACATCAAAATCAAATTGTAATTTTGGTTTGAGCTATAGAGAAGTGATATAACTTTATCTTTAATGATGCCAGGAAAGATCTATTTTACTTTTTATTTTTTTTTTTAAAGAGAGAGGGACAGTGGGAGAGACAGAGAAAGAGAGAAACAACTTTATTTAGTTTTTCACATGGCTTTCGTTGCTGCAACACTCAGTTGTGTACGTGGTGCTGGGGTTTGTACCCGGGTCCTCGTGCTTGCCAGGCAAGCGCCGAAACCGCTGAGCCACCGCTCCAGCCCCGCCAGGAAAGATCTAAAACTTCAATCAGTGTCACATATATAAAGCCAGAGACTGGATAATGCAATGATATATGACTCAACAGGAATTAACAAGGTCCAACTTGCTTTTTCTTGAGGAATTCAAGAAGAAAAATGGGTGCCAGGCATGATGGAGCAAGCTTATTATCCTAGTAGCTCTGGAGGCTGAAACTGGAGGATTCCAAATTCAAAGCCAGCCTCAGCAACTTAGGCCCTGACAAGTTAGCAAGACTCTGTCTCAAAATAAAATATTTAAAAAAAGGGGCTGGGGATGTGGCTTTATGGTTAAATGTCTGTGGGTTCAATTCCTGGTACAAAAATGAAAAAAAAAAAAAGAAAGAAAGAAAGAATAAACTATATGGAAATGTATAAAACACAAGGGTAAGACAAGAAGTTAAAAACAGAGGGACTACCTGTGAGCTTGCAACTACTTCTCTCATTCTGTCAACAGAATTAAAGTTTACACAGAAAATAAATTAGTGAGGCAATGAACTACCAAACATCAAATACAGGAGAGGCAAGGATAAGATGACCTGTTGAAATAAAAGCTTCAATTCTGAATGAAAGATTACAGAGGGAAAAAAGGGGTACAGAGAAAACAGACAACATATAATGCAGAAGGCTTCAAAAATATTTTAATATCCTCACAAAAAGAGATTCTGTACTGATGAAACAAAACAGTATGATATACTAGAAGAAAAATAAGAAAACAAAAATGAGCTTTGAGAAATTAAAAATATGACATTTTAATGTTAAAGTATTTAAGTAGAAAGATGAAGTTGATGAATCTTGAGGAAAACAAGAAAAAATCAAGGAGATGCACTTAGAAAAAATAAGAACATCTGCATATTATTTAAGGAGGTTAAATAATCTCAAGACTAAGAGTTTAAGACAGAAACCATAAAAAAAGTGTTTGGGAAGAAATTATCATAGAAATAATGTAAGACAATTTCTGAGAGTTCTGAAATTATTTTTAAAAGGATGAGATGGAAAAAAACAAACAAAGATTCGGTATAATATAGGAAAAAATACACATACCAATATCAACACACACACACAAAATAGATTCTTATGCTTTCAGAAAGTCAGATCCTGAATGAAAATGGCAAATTTCTGATGAGAAATAATGGAAACTAGAAAAAAAAAGTACCAATGTTCATAAACTTGCTTATACGTTCCTGAATGGAAATAATTTCATGACTATTAATCAAGTATAAGAAAAGAATAAAGACATTTTCCAACATGTGAAGTTCTAAATTTTTCTCTCGTGCTTGCTATAAGTGTTTCAGAAAAACAGAGAAGCATGAGATTCAGGATTCAGACTTCAACACAAGAGCAGGTGAAAAAATATTCTTAAGGCCAAAGAGAAGCCAAAAGACAGTAATGATCAGCAGGCTTAATGAGAAGCCAGTTTAAATCAAATTAGAACATGAGAGCACCTTAGGAAGGAATGAAATATATTGGTAGGAAGGGACAAGATAAAGAAGTATGAATCAGCTAAAATACTGAACTATGTACTAAGAAAGCAATAATGTCTAATGTCTAAAGATGACAAAATTAGAGGAAATAGTATACATGTGTGATTTTAAAGTAGATAAAAACAAAAAAGACAACCAACAAAAGTCTGAAGTATATGCTAATAGGAAAAAACAAGTGGAAGACTAACAACTGCTGTTTTTTTATACAAACTCTTTAATATTAGCTGTCTTTTTAACTCTTCAGATAAAATACTCTAATACAAATGCATTTTTTTTTTCAGGGCTGAGGATTGAACTCCGGACCTTGCGTGTGCTAGGCAAGCGCTCTGCCACTGAGCTAAATCCCCAACCCCACAAATGCATTTTTAAATTGGATCAATTTTGAAAATTATAAAAATCAAATTTAAAATTCCCTTTTGTCATGCTTTCTAAATCTTGATATAATTCTAAAATGATTAGATTTTTACGGAAAAAAATCTATAAATCTTGACTCACAAACCTATAGTCATTATAAATTTATAAATCTTGAAAGCAAAGCCTCAAAGAGGAAAAACTGACCTTCAAAGCAGCATCATAAACATCATTTGTGAGACATTCCATCATATACGAACCCCCCCAAGGATCAGCCACTTTGGGAATGCCAGATTCCTCTTGAATGATGATCTGTGTGTTTCTGGCAATTCGAGCACTTTTCACAGTGGGCAAACCCAAAGCTTCATCAAAAGAATTTGTGTGCAAAGACTGAGTTCCTCCAAATACAGCTGCCATCGCTTCTATTGCAGTTCGGATAATGTTATTATAGGGATCCTAAAATATTTGGTAAGAAATAGAAACAACAAAATAAGGAAACAGCTGATTGATACTGTAGTTATAAAAGACAATATAATTAAGCAGTGACAGCTGTATAATCTCTATGTCAATGTCCACATTAGATTTCAGAAACTCAAACTTATGACAAATTAGTGATCATTAGTGGAATTAGAATTAAGAGTCAAAGGGTCTAATATATGCATAGGCTTTAAAACATTGTCTCTTATAATCCTCTGAAATATCAAGTGTTTGTTGTGCCTACCTTTATATTTCATAAATATTTTATAACAATATCATGACATGCCTTTTCTACCTAGATTATATGAGCTCTCATCTCCTAATTCACTATCTCCTAATTATTATTATTTTTTTAAAGAGAGAGGGACAGTGAGAGAGAGGGAAAGAGAGAATTAAATTTATTTAGCTTTTCATGTACAGCTTTCGTTGCTCCTACACTTAGTTGTACATGGTGTTGGGGTTCTAACCTGCGTCCTCGCATGCCAGGCAAGCGCAGAAACCATAGAGTCACCACTCCAGCCCTATTTTTTATATCTCAAAGTATCTACACAGTGATGTGCACAAAGCAGGCACCCAAAAAATGAATAATAAAATGAACAATGGACTAGGAGGTAGGAAATCTAGGTTCTAGTTTATTATATTCCTAGTTGTGATTTGGGAAAATCATTTGTCTTCTCTGAGCTTTAGTTTCCTAAGCTTTCAAAGTAAACAAATTAAGATAAAAGCAAAGATTATTAAAATAACTCTCAAACTCAAAAATCTCTTTCTCCATTCATAAGGAAATGAAATTATATTCCACATGGAGCAGATTAGCTGTTATTTGCTTTTAAATGTATAAAATCAATGTAACTTTAAAATTACAAATTATTTTTAAATGTATCAAAATGCTTTAGTATGTAAAATGAATATGTATAAACATAAGATTATGACCACACAATTTTAGTAGAATAAAACTGAATTAAAACAAATTACCCAAAAGATAATAGTTTTTAAATGGTCTGTTTACTTGCATGCTTGCTTAAACAGAGAACTTTTATAAATAAAATACATATATATGCATAATATCAAATTTTAATTTGGCAGATTTTTACTAAGAATTCTAACTCTTAAAACAATGAGAGTAGTAATTAAACAATGACTTTACTTTTTCTTCATTGTCATTTTTTTTACTTTTTAAAAAAAATTTATTAGAACATTATAATTATACGTAGTATTTGAGTTCCTTCTGACAAAATGATACAAAGTATTTAATTTCAATGCCCATTTTCCTTCCCTTTTCTCCCCTCTTCCCTCCCGCTTTTCTCCCTCTTATACTCTACTGATCCTCCTTTCACTCCTTTATTTACTTATTTATGATTGGTACTTTCTACATATACATAAAAGAGACATTCCCTTAAAAAATTAAAACAGCACTATAAGATTAAAATGATTTTGCTAGGTGTGGTAGTGCTTGCCTGTAAATCCTAGCTGCTAGGGTGGCTGAGGTAGGAGGATCACAAGTTCAGAGTCAGCCTCAGCAACTTAGTGAGATACTGTCTCAAAATTAAAAAATAAATAAATAAATAAAACAGGCTAGGGATGTGGTTCCATGGTTGTGAGCACCTCTGGGTCAGATTCCAAAAAAATAAAAAAATAAAAATAAAATGATTTTATATTGCTAACTAATAGATGGAACCAATTTTATTTATTCAATATGTTTAAGTACAAACTTAACTGTGTATCATGCTTCAGAATATCTGTGATTTTTCAAATATTAACAGATAAATTCTTACATCTAGTTCCTGATTATATCATGTTGCTTAAAAGGAAATATTTGTTTTATTAAAATTCTGTATTTTGAGTTACATACACACCTGTTCAGTAAGAGACCATCCTGATGTCTGACAATGTGCTCTTAGAAGAAGAGACTTAGAGTTTTTAGGCTGAAACAGTCGCTCTATTAAGTGAGCCCACAGTCTTCTCCCAGCTCTCATCTTTGCTATTTCCATATAGAAGTTCATCCCAATTCCCCAGAAGAAAGACAACCTAAAATAGTGATGTTAAATCCAGAATTTGATTAAATTTAACAATATGAAACAGAAAAATAATTGTATGACATACTAGAAAATCAGTGTCCAGATGTTAATATCAAGCATCTTAATCTTAATTAAAAGCAACACACAAATATATAGGTATCTGCAAACCTAACATATGAAAGTATAATTTTTTTGGGTTGTTTTGGAAGCAGCTAAATACAATTCACTTTGCAAATGGTTTTCCTTAGGAAAGAATCTCTTCATGTGTCCTTGATTAAATAAAGATTCATTTTCTAAAAAAATCAATGAACAATATTTTAGGATACCCAGTATGTAAGGTAGGGCTTCTTATGGAGGGAATAAATGTTGCAAACTTGCTTTAAATTTTTTTAAAAAGATTTTTTTTTCTGGGTGTGGTGGTAACATGCCTGCAATTCCAGCAAATGGGGAGGCACAGCCAGAAGGATTCCAAGTTTGAGGCCAGTGTCAGAAACTGTGTCAAAATTTTTGAAAATTAAAAGGGCTGGAAATGTAACTCTGGTGTAAAGTGCCCTGGGTTCAATCCCTAGTACCACCGGGATACGGGGGAGGTGTTTGCTTTTTGTCAAGAATGATTTTCATCTGGTGTAGGCAGATTTTTCTTCAATTTGTCTCCAACTTCTCTAGTCCCCTTCATCTTACATGCTGTAGCTGATATAAGTTACTTACCTGCCTCTAAAGGCACAAAGATTGTGATACCTTACGTAAAATAAGGTGAGCATTAAGAAACCAAAACTCAATAAAAGTACCTCATGTACACTTCTTAACACAAGAGTTCTCAAATATTTTGGTCCCATGATCTCTTTTAACTCTTAGAAATTAATGAAAACCCTGAAGAACATTAATTTGGATAATATCAATCAATATTTTATTTATTAGTTCTTTTAAACATAGCAATAAACCTACAACATGTTAACATTAAGTAACATTTTTATGTAAAATTGATATACTTCTCTAACACAAAAAATGTAATAAAAAAAATCATTGTTTTACATTTCTGCAAATCTCCTTAATGCATGGCTTAAGAACAGACAGCTAGAGTCTTGTATTTGCTTTTGCATTCAAGTTGTTGCAACATCACACATGATGTGGATTCCAAAAAACTCCACTATAATCTTGGGGAAATTAAAGTAAAAAAGGAAAATTAATTAATTTAGTCATGAAAACAATTTTGACCTTGAAGGAAAATCGATTAAGGGTCTTAGCAATCCCCAGGAGTCCTTGGACCACAATTTGAGAACTTTGTCATAAAAAGTATACAATATCCCCAGCATAAAGTTATATTCACAGGTCTCTCAACTCTCTGAAGGCAGAAGTCATATTTTCTAAGTGATGTACTGCCAGCATATAGGTTAGTACTTGGCTCAGAGCAGAGATTAACAAGTGAATACCTCATACACTGTATTTTTCCCTTTATTTTTTTCATATGACTTTATTTATAAAAATGTGCTCTATACATACATTTGTTACATAAGTACAAATAGAAAAATAACAGATGATTTCCATGTTCTCAAACAGAAAAAATTAATAAAAGTAAAATTGCCTTAACCTTATGTTTACATTTTAATATAATTTGTCAGTAAATAGTTTTGGCTTAGTCTCTCATTACCACATAGATAAAACAAGACAATCCAAATCTATCATGACATTTCTATTTATAAATCCACTTTATCAACATACTTCGCTATACAGTCATAAAATATTTTTAGGCATCTTCTTAATTTTGAGACAATATCTAAATTTAATTTACTCACCTTGGGGCAAATTCATCAATTGTTAGGCCAGCCTGGAGTCCAGTTCTACAGTACTCCAGTCCATCTGCTATGGTATAGGCCAGTTCCAGAATAGCATCAGCTCCTGCTTCCTGCATATGGTATCCACTTATTGAAATTGAATTAAATTTTGGCATGTACTATATAAAATAAAAATTCCAAGGGAACAAAAATATTAAGATTGTACTTAGCCCGTTTTTCTAAAAGGGAATTATTAATTAAAAATGATGTTCAAGTCGTATATACTTGGCAATTCATAATATTTACTGAAAATGTTTAAAGATTGTTATACTTAATTCAATCTCCAATTTAAAAAATTTATCCATAAAGCATCATCAAGACTTGTACCTGTTTTATTTTTCTAATGGAAAATAATTTGTATTAACCATCCTTAAGGGATAAATAAAATTTTAGAAGGCATCTTTAACTCCAAATCAATACTTTGACTTAATAAGAGATATAAATTTAATATTATTAACTAGCTATTTTCTTATTTGAAGACATCAAACATGAATAAGAAATTATATAGTGGAAACATGATTTTTAAAGAAAACAAGATAAAAAGCAAGATTTAAAAATCAAAAGTTTTTTTGATTTATTGTGATATTTAATTCTAAGCATATGCCAGATAAGTTCTTTCTATCAAAAATCACTAAGAAAACTGCATGTCCACTGTTCTCCTAAAATTTCAAGTTAGGTAAAGTACATAATCATGTATGTCCTCCAAAGTCAAAAAAATATTATCCTTCCAGAACTGGCAAAACATGAAATAATAAACACTAAATCACAGAAGCTCAGCACAGTGTTTAAAAGAAAGATAGGCTCTGAGTCAGTTCAAGATTTAGTTGTGTCACTTAATTTAGCGAGACTGTAGGCATGTTTCTCAGTCTGGCTATTCCTTGATTTATTAAACTATTAATTAGAGATAATAACTATACCTGGTTCATGGAACTGTTTTAGGATTAAATGAAATGATTAATCTAAAACTACTTAGCATTATTCCAGTTTACAGTACAAACTCTAATACCTTCCAGATATTATATTAAATAAAACAAGGCAGTCACAAAAAGGCATTACTATATGATTCCACTTCTAAAAGGCACTTAGAGGGGCTGGAGATTTAGCTTAGCAGTAGAGCATTTGCCTGGCATGTGTGAACACCTGGGTTTGATCCCCAACACTACATACACATACACAACTAAGTGGAGGAAAATCAT
Source organism: Aplodontia rufa (assembly GCA_004027875.1). Taxonomy (NCBI): domain Eukaryota; kingdom Metazoa; phylum Chordata; class Mammalia; order Rodentia; family Aplodontiidae; genus Aplodontia; species Aplodontia rufa. The sequence goes on from PVKS010015952.1 coordinate 37,964, forward strand.
AAAACAGATAAAAAAATAAAAAATTAACTTTCTCTCCCTAAACCACCCACCCCCTGCAAAATAAATAAATAAATAAATAAATAAATAAAGCAGAGTAGTCAAATTCACAGAAGTAGAAAGTAAAATGATAGTTTCCAAGAGCAGTAGTGAGGGGAGAATGGAGACTTCCTATTTAATAGGTACAGAGTTTCAGTTTCCTTGCTAGAGGAAAGAGTTCCGGAGATGGTAGTTATGGTACACAACAATGTGAATGTACTTACTGCCACCAAACTGTACACTTAAAAATGGTTAGGATGGTAATTTTATGACCCATGATTTTGTCTAAATTAAAAATTCTTTAAGAAAATAAAAATTTCACAGATGACAGAATCCTTCAAAGTAACATTATTTGATCAGTATCTGAAGTTGGCATTTTATCGATCAAATTAAAGAGTGCTATACAGTGACTTTGAACTTGTAGATGGCATCAATCTTTCACAAGATGAAATACACAACTATATAAGAGCACAGACTACCACTACCTATTCCAATAAACATTCTTTCCCTTCCTCCTCTAATAGCTGGACCATACATACAGAATGCCAAAGTGTGAAGCCCTTCATTTCCAATCTTCTCTTACTAACGTGTGTACACTGAGATACAAGTGGGAGTTTGCTGTTTCTTCTGGAAGTTTATTTTAAATCAAAGGAGTTGGGTCTCTTTCACTCTGACACACACTGGCCCACTTCCTTCTTTAACCAGGAGCTGACACATTAATAGTACAAGAGAAGCAAGATAAAAGGAGCCTGGAGCCCTGATGACTATGGAGATTCCATATAAAGAAGCCCCTGGCAGCCTGCCATCCAACTTCTTTAGATGAGAGACTTCTATTTAATTTAAACTATTACAATCTGTGTGTTTTCCATATGCTGCTAAACACTATCCTCTTATGTACAGGTTCTTGAAATCTAAAAAGGTAATAGAAATACATAAGTACATCCAATACAATTCACTTGGGCAGACGTTGTGCATGAAAAGAAATAAAATTATGAAGTGTAAAAGCTAAATGTCAAATGGACAGCATAGTCAATGCTTGCTAGAGTTTTGTTTTTTTTTTTTTTGTAGTCCTGGGTGTGAATGAATGAGATAAAAAGGGTTAAATGGAGAAGAGATTTTTCCCTTTGCCATTAAATGATGGCCTAACTTTAAGGCAGGAAAGGCAAAGAACAACAATACAAGCAAGAAGCAAAATGTGAATAATGGGGGAAAATATGCATGAACTGCAAAAAGGAAAATGAAGATGGAGGAGGAAACTTTTCCCTTGTGGAGAGACTGCTGCTTCTACAGGAACACTGCAGGAACATTCTTTGACCACTACTCTAATTGGGGAAGATGAATCTACTTAGGGACAAATATTAGGGACCTCATTGATGAAGTGGTAATTGGTTTCTTCAATCCTGTTTTCAAAAAATAAAACTAATATTCTGAGTCCATCTATATTGATACCAGTGTCTACAACATCTGAATTCTAGAGGGAAATAAAGAGGTATAAATAATGAGACTTCCTGGGTTCTACCAATTATCATAAAATAAAATTTAAACAGTAAAGAAAATAAAGTAAATATACATTGCTCAGGTAATGGCAGACCACAAAATTAATACGTCAAAGACAAAAAACTAACAACAGTAAAACATAATGACTTTACACTCCATAATTCAGAATCATTATTAAATTTAAATGAAGCCACAGAATTCTGTAAAAACACCCACTTCAAACAAGGACACTAAATTGTATAATGACAATATACCTTTGCTGTATATTGGAAGATGTCAGCAATAATTTTCATGGATGGTTCTGGAGGGAAAATATAAGTATTTCTGACCATAAACTCCTTGAGTATATCGTTTTGAATTGTTCCAGTAAGTTTCTCTTTGGGTACACCCTGTTCTTCTCCAGTTACTATAAAATTTGCAAGAACTGGAATAACTGCTCCATTCATGGTCATGGAAACTGACATTTTTTCTAAAGGAATTCCATCAAAAAGAATTTTGGTATCTTCCACAGTGTCAATAGCAACTCCAGCCATTCCAACATCACCGCGAACTCGAGGGTTGTCTGAATCATAACCACGATGCGTTGCTAGATCAAAGGCAACTGATAATCCCTGCTGACCAGCTAAATTCATAAAAAAATTACTGATTAGAGTATGACATTAAACTGATTTATATTAATATTACTGAAAACAGTATCTCATCACAGTATTTTATAACATTTTTATGTTAACATTTTATCAGACATCCCTAATAACTTTATGTTCTTCAAATTAGTTGTTTCTAAAAACAAACTGATGATCAGATCTCACCTATGAGAAAGAAGAGAATGATCATAGTATCTCACACACCTTATGTCTATCTAAGGATTTGTTGCTTAAGCTCAAGCACCAAACCACTATTTTTTTGACAGTTTTTGATGATTTCTAAAATTCATGAAAGGATGTGGCTCATATTGAGTCATTATAATGAAGCATTTACATGTTCACTTACTTTTTTGTTCTTTATCTAACATGGTCATAACAAGATGTTTTAGATATTCAAATACTTTATTGTTGTTGTTGTGGTTCTGGGGATCAAATCCAGCACCTTTGACATGCTAGACGTATGTTCTACATCTAGCTACATCCCTATACCCTACCCAGAACTATAACTAAAATAGTCTATACCAAACATAAGTTCATTCCTCCATCACCAATGAAAACTTAGAAATGCTCAAGCATTAAACCAACATGATTTAATCAACAGATCAGAAAAAAAGGTAAACATAATTTTCAGAGAATGAATGCTAGATTTCATTGAATCTATCAGTACATATCTGTTGCTTTTCACCTTCTTTTGGTCATTATTTAAAGTATCATCCCCTCCAATTCTTTTCCCAACAATATTAATTAATAAAGTTTTTCAGAAGAAGAGCTGATATCTCTTTTTCATACAACTTCACCTTATCTAATTTGTTTCCTACAATGTACATAAAGATAGGTTTACTTCCAAGAACTTAGCACTTTGACTCATTTCTTTTTGATCAAGTCAGCTGAAAAAATCCATTTTTAAGTATAGTCTCTAATTACAAACTTAAAAGTGAATATCACCTTTATAGAAATTAATCAGTGTCCTCTCCAAAAAAAGTTACATCTAATCAGAAATATTATGACTCATGTTAAAATCTCACCTTTAATATTGTCTTTATAGAATTTATTGCTCTCTTCTACAGTACTAAAGCCTGCATACTGGCGGATGGTCCAGGGCCTAAAAGTGTACATGGTAGGATATGGTCCACGTGTGAATGGCTTCACTCCTGGAAGTTCTTCAGGTAAGTCCTTAGTATCCTCCTTGGAATACAAGGGCTTTATAGAGATCCCTTCTGGGGTACGCCATATTAGGTCTTCTGGGTTTTTGCCTTTCAGTTGCTTTTTAGCCAGGATAGCCCATTCTGGGTGAAGAGGTTGTTGCTGGTATAGACACCGTATCCATATGAGCTTGGAGCCTGAAAATTCTTTTAATTGCTTCAGGTAATGGGGTGAAAGGGAAAAAAAACGATTTTTTGCCCTCAACATGGTGGAGCATGGAAATACACAACAGGAACGAAAAATGACCTAGAAAAATAAACACAATATTTTTAAAATAGAAGGGAAAAATAGAAGCTATTGGTGAGAAAGAGAGAAAAGAGAAGCCAGGCACAGTGGCTACTGCCTGTAGACCCAGTATTCAGCAAGCTGAGGCAGGAGTCCTTGGGTCCAGGTCTTCAATACCAGCCCAATCAACATTTAACTTTGCCAGATCCAGTTAAAAAAAAAAAAAAGGTATGAAGAAAGAGTGAAAAGAAAAAAAGAAAGAGAAAGGGAGGGAGGTGGTATATTAGTCTGATTTTATCTTTTGCCCTCCTTGCTGCTTTCTGATCCTGATATAACACTGGCTCCTCATCACCACAATCACTCTTGTTCTAGTTACAGTCTTCTTGCTCTTTAGACCCTTAGTTGTTTAATGACCAGACTTAGCCCTACCTAATTCATTTACATACATCAGTGCAAATCTGTCACACTCTCCACAAAACTTTTCGAAGGTTCTCTATTATATGAAGGATACAGTATGCATTCCTAATTTTTTCATTTAAAAGGGCTTAACTTAATATTTATTTCATGACAGGTATTGCTGTAGCTGGTAGGGAAAAAAAGTGGCAAGGACAAACAGACATGTAAGACCTTTATAACCCAATCTCTGCTTACCTGTAAAACTCACATCTACCTTTGTCCTCTACACATTCTGTGGTCTTGAAGTACTGGATTACCTCCAGCTCATTGCATATGCCCAAGACCTACAAGTTTGTTCTTGTTTTTCCTTCAGCCTAGAAAATTCTGTTTTTTTATTTTTGGCTATCTAAGGCATTATCTCTAATATGCAGTTTCTATGTGCCAGACACACAGAAGGTTCTAATAAGTTCAAAGAGAGCAGCAATTTTAATCCTGAAAATACTCCCAAAACGTATGCTTCACCACTGGATCACATCCCCAACCCTTTGTTCTTTGAGACAAGTTCTCCCTAAGTTGCTCAAGGCCTCGCTAAGATATTGAGGCTGGCCTTGTACTTGCAATACTCCTTTCTCAGTCTCCCAAGTCACTGGGATTACAAGTAAGTGAAACCAAGCCCAGCTAGTCTAATTTCAAAGACCTTCCCTTTAACTAATGTTTTCAGTCTCCCTGAACCCAGGTATTGGGCTAAATGACCCCTTCAGCAATTCATTTGTCTTCTAGTTTACAAAACTGCTCAAACATTAGAGCTATAGGTTCCTGATAACTAGCACAGTTTTACACTAACTAGGTGACTAAACCCAATTTTATCACTTTACAGATGTAGAAATTGAGGTTTAGAGAATAAAGTGGCTTGATCAAAATCTTATAGGAAAACAGTAAACTGTTTATCTGAATGACTAAATACTTTTAGTCATCCAACCTCAATGTATAGAACCTATCATTTTAAACTATTTTAGATGTAAATTTCACTAATATATTTATCATACCATGTTGTTTTATTTTAAGTCCACACAGTAGGTGAGTTTAAAATTGTTTTCATACCATTTCTTACCTATCAATTTAGTGGAGCATGAAAGATTACTAACACTTAAAAAAAGGGTCAGAAAATAAGAAGCAAACTATCGGTGGAAGTATTAACAGTGAGTGCATTACAGCATATACAATTAACAGAATTTGTATAGCTGTGAAAATGTTTAAGAAATAAAAACTAATTTTGTATGTCAGAAGTCACAAAAGTGGTTACTTATGGTAGCTGGTAGAGAAAGTGAACAAAATGGAAGCTTTTGGGGCAATAGCCTTGATCCGAATGACAATTATACAGATGTACTATGTTTGTGGAAATTTATCAAACTTGTTCACTATGCTGTATGTGCTTTCTGTAAGTATATAAATATAAATCAAAACCTAAAACTAGCTTATGCAGTTTCTTAAAAAAAAAGTCTCAAAAATCGTTTAGATAAAAATATAAGGGAACAATCTTGTAAACGTAATGCTCTCAAACAGGTAAAAAAAAGTGCATAAAACAAAGTGTAAACAGAAATACAATAAAAACAACTTCTGTAATTTTTAAAGGTTTTATGCTTTTTATTCTATTAAATCCAGGGGAGGGGGTCCTTATCCATCTTTTTGCAAGCTATCCTTGTATTTACCAGCTTAAAAAGTGAATGAGAAAAATAAAGAAGCTACAACTAGACCATTTATGTAGTAATAATATAAAAGGTTATTGAAAACTGTGACTAAATTGATAACAGGAAGTAATCAGATCCATTTCACCCAAAATGCTCTGAACTCTTTCTCAACCTGGACAAATGACAGGGTAGAGAGTCCTGTAGGACAGGGATTTCCTGGAAATCAAATGGCAAATTGTGAAGGCAGGAAATAGTAATTTTAGATCAGAATACAAGCACTATTGATGGCAATAGGACTTCTGAATTCTCCTCGAAGATCCATCAGGAGAGCGTTCAAGCATTCAAGGAAGCATCATGCAAAACAAATGTATTAGTTCTGATGATTAGAATGGGTTAAATAGAAGTGATAGCGTCCATCACCTCACTTTCCAAAGCATCCATAAGAGAAAAACTCTGAATCGATTAATTTTCAGGCTTGACTGTTTATGTGAATACTTGAAGAAAGGCTAGCCATCACCCATGTTCAGGTATTATGTATTGGAGATGAAAGTTAATATCAGCAAGGAAGGACATGCAAATTAATATCAGCGTAAAGAAATCATTAAATACAAATTATACTGGAAGAAAATCAAGTGGCTTAAAACTTTACACACTTCAAGCTTCTGAAAGACCTCTCCTTCTAGATAAAACCGAAAACAAGTTAGTACTTCACACGTCTATGCCAATGCAGAACCCTCTTTCCTATTCTCTCTCTCCTCACCCACCTACGTTTTGTCTCATAGCCTTTTGGAAAAAATCCTAACTTGCTGCAAGCTACAAAGGAGGCAGTCACGGAGCTAGCGCACCCCTCTGGAATCTTAGGAGAAATGATCTCTGCCCAGGGGTGCTCCGATGGCCAGAGCAGAGGGCGACGGAGTCCCGCAAGTGTTCAGAGCACCTTTGCAGCGAGCCGGGCCTCATAATTCCCAAGGACCCGGCCTAAAATGAAGTCGTCTAGGCAAGCATGTAACCCTGAGAGAGTGCGATCCCGTTCCAGTAGAAAAAGGAACGGACATAGTGGGGGAGAAAAGAGAGAGGTAGCGCAGAGATTAGCCAAAAAAAAAAAAAAAGGAAGGAGCTGAAAGCCTGACGTGCTTCCTCGTGCAAAGTGCTACTCACAGGCCGGCGGGCTGCGCTGTGCGGGAAAGCGGCTGGACTCCCGCGCCCAGCACCCCGCACCCTCACCAGGGCAGTCAACAGGTCTACCCAGCTGGAAGCCCCACC